>CATIWR010025774.1:0-10873 GCA_949677035.1 Omphalea diandra
CATATAATGGGACAACATATTCAAATTTCAGGCTAATATCAGATACACATAAAATGTGGTGAATTTTTAAGTTCTGCCCTGTTGCAATGTCATCTCAGTCTGAGTAGGTCTTACATTCTTGGGCATATCTCAAATTGTACCGGTACAATTGCAATAATATTCTACCATCAGTTACAAAACATATAAATGAACATTTTTTTATGTTTTACTCATTATCCAGTTCAGTCTATAAGGTCACCAAAACAAAGGACCAATCTCAGGACAAGTAGGTTCATAACATGTTGACAACCAGTCATGATAAAGGGACAATATCTCAGCAAATATGCTGGATTTGGCAACAATATTTCACAGGTATGTAGATCAGACATAAGTATAGAACTTTCAAGTTTGGAAAATTATCAAATTCTGAGTCTATGGTCATCAAATTCTGGAAAATCGAGTTAAAAGAAAGGTGGTGTGTCATACGGGTACAAAGTCAGTCCCAATCAATGAGCCATATCTCTTTCCACACAACAAATTAATCAAAAATAGTTTACAGGTGTTTAGAGGGAATATAACCCTACAAGTTTCATGTTTTTCACTCTGTCAAAATCAGAACATAAAGCCATCAAAATATAAGAAACAGAAGACTGAGATAATCTCGGTTAGGATTTGACCTAGTCCTACTGAAGGGGTCATATCTCTTCACACACATAGAATCAAGTAAAACTGTTTCATATGAATTTATATGAGACATAAGGCTACAACTTTCATGTTTTTCACTTTCCCCAATTACTCTTCTAGAGTTACGAAATCATGGGTACAAAATTCTGCTCTAACAGCCAAAATCAATAGAATAAGCTGTTGTTCTCTTGGATTACAACTTTCGTCCAAGAGCTTTACTTCAATTACTCCATAATTCTCACTAACCATGCATGATTAACATGTCATGAGAGGTTAATTCCAGTTGAGAAGAAGATAAATTTACTTACCTACTGTCCCAGAATTGGAAGACCTTAGGCAGCTCACTCTTCTCCCTCTCTTTTTCTTCTTTTTCTTCTTCTTCTTCCTTCTTTCTTCTTCTTCCTTTGCTCTCTCTTTGTTTCTGGAATAACCCACATTTTTTTCCTTAAAATCTGACCCTAATTAGCAGATATAAACTTATTATAATAATATAAAATCATGGTATTTCATTTCCATTGGTTGGAAGGTCATTTTTCCTCTTTTAGTCCGTCTTCTTCACTCCTTAAGCACTTCCATCCATCTCCTAATTCCTAGATGCTCCTTATACTTTTAGATGAGCCCTTAAACACTATTATTTATGATGCTATAATAAGCACACAACATGAAATAATTTGTCATATAACTATGCAAACATTGTATATATGTTCAAGCATCCCAAATGCAACGGTGCCATTGTCATTGTCGTGTTTTTACAATTCACATGTCTAAATAATTATTTATCCTGTGCATATGTTCATGTAAGATTTCATATCATTTGTGAAATGAATATATTCATGTGATAATTCTAATGAATAGGGATAGGGATGTTACAGAATTTATAAAGGAAATCGCAGCTACGATCCAACCAAAGAAGGCTTGAATGTCATACAAAGAGACTCGTGGTAGTGTTCGCATCATGAGTTGCAACCGTGAATTTTGTAGTTGAATAAAGGGAACTAAGTCTGCAACCATAACATGTCAAGTGTTTAAGATGACCGTTGGGATTTTAAAATTTGTAAGGGTGAAAATCCTGTTGCAACTGTAACCTATGGGACTAATCTTTCCTCACTAAACAGAAGGATTTGCGATCCCTATCACATCCAAAAGGATCATAATTGCGACCATGACTTTTGGTTGGTTAGTCAAACACAACGGGTATATTTCTTAGAGCAATAATAGAAGCACGCTACGTGGACTAGCTGTTAGACACAAAATTATTAGTTAACAAAAAAATTGCTATCGCGAAATGCCAGTCACAATCGCGAAATCAGTCTGACAATCATTTAATGCAAAATCTGCTTAACTTACATAAAAGATTTAGGCATAGTTTGTTAGTAATATCTCTTTGATGGTTGTTCCCTATAATACTCCACTAAACAGACATGAATGTAAGAGAATTTCATTAATTGTAGCCAAACTCTTGCAAATTTACTTCACAACTTCTTATTTTTTATATGTGAGTTATTGTTGTTAGGTGTAAGCATAAAACACCATTATAATTTGATTTGAGGCTAAGCCTAGCTGCAAAAGACTCTTTTAATAAGTTGAAGTGTGAGCCATTGTAAAACACTTGAATGAGATTTTTTCTATAAGCCTTGAAAGACAAATTGTAGGGTTGTGTGTGAGCCATTAAAACACATTGTATAAGTTGGGTGTGAGCTTTTAAGTTAGTGAAACACCCAATTGTGAAGAAATGGAAAGTGGACGTAGGGCTTGTTAACACCTGAATCAATATAAATATTATGTGTTCTTTCTTTTACTTCTCTTCAATGTCAAAACACTTTATCTTCCTTCCAAATTTTTTAGATTACTACCAATTCAACTCCCTTTCTTAGTGCTTAAAGGCCAACAAGTGGTATCAGAGCCAAGACTTAATTCAAGCATTAATTGCGTGAGAAAAGATCATTGGTATAATAAGGAATCCACACCTATATAAAGCCATATTTTGATAGATTCGACTATGCCTATTAGAAGTATAAGATGGAGATATACTTGGATAGCGATGTGGTGGATCTTTAGGACATTGTGGCAAAAGAGTGTAAGCCACCTATTAAGGTGATTGATAGAAGTAAAGAATTAATCCCAATAAAAGACTGGGTTGAAGATCATAGGAGATCTAATGGCAGGAGTAAGAGTGACATGGCAATTATTCATATTTCTCTATCAAAAGAAGAAATAAGAAGGGTTCAACATTGCCTCACACCCCATGGAATATGGAAGGCCTTAGAAAACTACCATAAAGGCATAACATTGGTGAAGTCTAGTAGATTAGAGATGTATATGACTAAGTGGGAGCTATTTATGATGAAGGAAATGAATGCATCACAAATATGATAAATATACTCCTTTCAATTGTCACAAACATAAAGAAATTCAAAAGGATTCTTACCAATCATGAGGTAAACTTAAAAATACTTAAATCTTTACCTCTTGAGAAATTTGGTGCTAGAGTTTGCAGCATCCAGGAATCAAATCCAGAGATTGGGAAGGTGCAAACTGATGTCCTCATATGCAAGCTTCTAATTCATGAGTTAGCCTTGAAGAAGGATGAGGAGATGAAGAAGATAAGAGGGCAAGGAGATAAAAATGACAAAGTAGAAAAGAAGACCTTAGTCATATCTTCATCTAAATAAAAGGAATCAAAAGTTGCTTCAGGTGAATAGGATAGTGCTAAAGAAGAGGAAGAGTTGACCATGCTTTATAGAAGAACTAAAAAGCTGATAAAGAGAAGAAAAGATAGAAGAAACTTCAAGAAAGCGACTCCCAACCTCAAGGAAATAATGGGTGAGGTTACATGCTATAAGTGTGGCAAATAAGGTCACATCAAGTATGATTGCCCCAAGATAAGAAAGAAAAAGAAAGAGGATAAGGAGAAGAAGAAGAGTTTCAAGGCAACTTAGGATGACAACTCAAGTGAAGAGGAGGAAGTGGCAAATCTATGCTTTATGGCACGAGATGACTCTTCAAATATGGTAAACACTTCACCTCATTCTTATGAAAATTATATTGAGCTGGATGATGTAGATGATGAGCTCTTAGAAGCTCTTTCTTTGGGATGTGACAAATACAAGTCATAAATAAAAACTTACAAGAAAAAATGCTCCAAACTAGAGGATGAATTCAAATCCTTAAATGATCTTGTAAGTGAATCAAGGACTTCTAGTGAAGAACTTAAAAAGTCTATAGAGAGTATTTCTAAGTCTTCATCTTCTCTAAATTCCTTAAGAAAGGAAAATGATATCTTGAAAGGAGAGGTAATTGAATTTAGAAATTCTCTTTCTAAGTTTCATAAAGGAAAGGAAGCTTTAGATGCATTAATTGTATCTCAAAGACCCCCATTAGTTAGACATGGTCTTGGCTTCAATTGAGCCTCCTTATCATCTAATCCTCTTCTTACTACCTTCATTAGAGCTTCAACACCTCAAACATCTAGTATTAAGGTAGTTAGGAGGAAGAGTGGTCATAACACTAAGCCACCATTGCCCAAAGGCAAAAGAAAGTCACATCAAGGCTTGAAGCCTATGTCAAAAAGGGCTAACCATGCATACATTTACACTAAAAAATATGTTTACCCTAACACACATAGGAAGTTCTCTTCTACCCCTAAACATTCATGCACATGCTCACACTCTCATCGTCATGGCATGAGAAATACCCCTCTTGATACCAAAGCCATGCATTGGTGGAAGACTCACAAGTCTAAACTTCAATGTCATTATTGCATGAAGTTATGTCTTACTAATATTCATTATTATATTAGGAAGGCTCGCCTCAAATTAGAGGACCCTTTTAGGGTTAACCCTTATAGGACCCAAGTATGTTTGGGTACTAAACAAAAATGATTTATTTATGTTATGTATGATTGTTTGGTAGCCACCAATAGAGTGAATGATTAACATGTGGATAGTGGATGCTCAAAGCACATGACAAGCAACAAGAAGTTATTCATGACCATAAAAAAGAATGAAGACGACAATGTCACTTTTAGAGCAATGCCAAAGGTAAGGTACTTGACATTGGAACTACTGGTGAGAATGATTGTTCTCTTATTGATGATGTTTTACTTGTAGATGGTTTACAACATAATTTACTTAGTGTAAGTCAATTATGTGATAAGGGTAACAAAGTGATCTTTAACCCTAGCAAATGCTAAGTTACCACTTTGATGGATAAAAATGTAGTCTTCAATGGTGAAAGGAAGGGGAATACCAACCTAATTGACTTAGACAATTTGGTTAACCAATCTTTCAAGTGTCTTATGTCACTTAGCAATAAAGCTTGGCATTGGCATCGAAGACTTAGACATGCTAGCATGGAGCTCCTACAAAGCCTATCAAAAGGAAAGCTAGTGGAAAGTCTTCCAAAGTGAAAGTTCTCAAAAGGCAAGACATGTGGACCATGCCAAATGGGAAAGCAACATCTATTCTCTTTCAATGCAAAGAACATTATAAGTACATCTATACCTCTTCAACTTATCCATATGGACTTGATTGGACTAACTAAGAGTGCTAGTTTAGGTGGAAAATATTATGCACTTGTCTTAGTTGATGATTACTCTAGGTTTACTTGGGTATCATTTCTAGCTCATAAGCATGACACCTTTGATATTTTTAAAATTTTTGCAAAAAGAGTTCAAAATGAAATGGGTCATTCCATTTCTTCTACAAGAAGTGACCATGGAAAATAATTTAAGAATGAATATTTTGAATCTTATTGCTTAGAGAATGAGATTTTTCAGAAGTTTTCAACTCTTATAACACCACAACAAAATGGTGTTGTAAGAGGAAAAATATAACACTAGTAGAAATGGCTAGAACTATACTCAATGAGCATTCATTGTCTAATTACTTTTAGGCTGAAGCCATCAATAGTTTATGTTACATTGCAAATCTTATTTTCAAAAGATTCAGTCTCAATGAAACTTCTCATGAGCTTTGGAATGTTAGAAAGCCTAAGTTATCATACCTAAGAGTCTTTGGGTGCAAGTGCTACATATTAAATACCAAGGATAATCTTGTAAGGTTATACCTCCCTAAGGAGGGTTGTACATCCCTATTTTTGGATGGGCTATACATCTTAGTTTTAATGGGTTGTACATCCCTTCGAACATGATTGGTCTTAGTTTTAGTTTTGGGTTTTGGCTTGCTTTTAAGCTTGGCTTTGGGTTTTTCAAAGGTCTCCCAAGGCTTTGTTTCTCATCCTTTTGTCTTTCCCCTTGCATCTTAAGCAATAGGTTCAATGATTTTCATCATCAGGCTTGCATCCTAAGATCCAAAATCTAGTGCTAACAATACCATGTGTTTGAATCTCTTTCCAAAAATACCTTGAACAACTTAACATGGTTTTTGTGGATACCCTAAATACCTACATGTTAAGTGCATAAGACCTAATATGATTCTCGATGTCTTAAATATGAACATTGAAAGCTCAAACATATAGAAATTAGTAGACAACTTTTATTTTTAGGCTAATAAGTCCCCAATATCTACTACTCATTCCAACCTCTTAGAGTCCAGTGTTGTTTGAATATTTTCTAGCTGCTTGGTGAAATCTTCCATCCTTACATCACCTTTAGCGCTATCTCAAATATTTTTTGATATTATAATGGTGGTACTCTTCTCCTTAAAGGCCTTTTGCATATGATAATCTTTCATATAATACAAATCACCATCTAGGATTACTCGCGGAGGAGGAGGAGCATCTACTAGATCCTTACCCTTATCAACTTGGCTTGATGATACTTCCTTCATTTTAGGTAATGCTTATATCAATTACATTTAAACATCCTTTAAGACATGGTCCCTTATCATATATCTTGAAGCCCATTTTATGTTGTTTGATCACCTATTTCTATTGTAATTTTGAGTTCCCTTGATAATTTTATTATTTATTAGTGTTGTCCCTAGGCACCAAGAAGGGGGGTTGAATTGGTGTATAAAAAATTTCAACAACAAAGAAAAGGGAAAAAAGAAAGAGTAGAAGGGAGACAACCGATTTATAGTGGTTCGGGTATAAATGACCCTACGTCCACTCCCCAATTAATCAATTGGGTATTTCACTATCTTCAATGGTGTTTTCAAGCTCACACCCAACTTGTGTTTGGATGGCTAACACAACCTTACAACAATGTGTTTTTAGGCTAACACACAACTCACTCAAGTGTTTCACTAAGCTCATACTTAAACCTTTATTGAAGTGTTTTTACAGGCTAACACTACAACCTTACAACTTGGTGTTTAATGCTCACACCTAATAATTACAATTTCATAAAGAAAATGAAGAAAATGAGTAGCAAAGATTGAAAGCTTTAATCATTTGTAATAAATTCCTTAGCAACCTTATTCATGGTTGTTTGGTGGTGTATTTATAGCCAAACTTCACCAAAGAGACGTTGCAGATCATAGCTCATCAAATCTTTGAGACATGTTTGACAGATTCTGCATTAAATGCTTATCAGGATGAAATCGCAGTTGCTACTGCATTTCGCGGTCACAAAATCCAAATTCTTCAAGGGAAACCCCGTTTGTGTCTAATGGCTAGTCCACGTGGCAGCTTCTTATTAGTTCACTAGAAAAATATAGTCGTTGTCTTTTACCTACTTTCATAAGTCGTGGTCGCAAGTTTTCTTATACAGGCCGCGATAGAGAACGCAAATCTGTTTGTCAAAGTGGTCATCTTTCTTCCTTAGGATTTGCGATCGTTATCAACAAGATGCCTCCATGAAATTTGACTTCCAACAGTCTTCTGGGACATTTGTCAAGCTGTGGTTGTGGATTTGCTTCCCTCTTGAGTTACTTTGAAATTCGCGATCGCGACTAGAGTGTGACTTTCACCGCGAATTCATCTGTCACATTTTGGCTTCTTCATTTCCATAAGTCACAGCCAAGAATGGCTCCACGATTTTGCCTGCTTGAATTTCAGCATGCCTTAACATGAGTTGCGGTCGTGAATCCTAGATTGTGGTTGTGATTTACATGTCACTTTGGAGTTTATCAACTCCTTTCATTTCTTCTTGAGAGATTTATTTATTTCTACAAAATCAACACTTATTTGAAATATTAGTGATGATCAATCTACTTTGTCAAGATCAAAAGAGGTTTTAGACTTAGGATTAACCATCCTAGTCCAACAATCTCCCCCTTTTTGATTTTGACAACCTAGATTGATCCAAAGTGAAAAATAAGTGCAGAAAAGTAAAATTGAATCATAACTTAGCAAAGATTTCTAAGTGTAAAATAACTTAGCAAAAACTTTCTAAGTGTAAAGTTAATTTGCTCCCTAATAGTTGCTTAATTTGCTCCCCCTCAACTTATGCACTTGCTCACTTACTCCCCCTTAAATAGTTATCTCTAATTTTTCACTTCAATCTTTTCTTGTTTTATTTCCCCCTTTGGCAAGATCAAAAAGATTAGATAAGACCAAAGATAAGTAAAAGGAAAATTAAGCATAAGTAGGAACAAGAAGCAAAATTATATAAGGAACAAACATTGATCATAAAGTAGTTGTTTAACACAAAGAGATGCAAAAAAGAAACAAAATTTTATATATACTAAATATGAGATCACAAATTTGATTACAAAAGGTAAACAAAGAAAAAACAAAGGACTAAAAGAAACCTAAAAACTAAAAAGCTAGAGAATCACTATCATATCCAAATGAGTCTTCTGCAGTCTCTTGGAGGCCACCTTCAGCCTTATCTCCATCTTCCACACCTTGATCCCCATCTTGAGTATCATCAAAATCCGTAAAGTTAGGGAGGTGGCAGGGAGGAATTCTAAGCTTTTCCTGAAGATCCACCATGTCGTTGTGGAGGTGGTAGAGGAATAATGATCGTCTCTTCATCATTCGCAAAAGCTTATCAAGCTTGTTGTTGATGGTGGAGAGCGATACTTTTGCCTTTGGCTTCAGTGGAGGAGGATCAGAAGGGGCCGAAGAAGGAACCTCTTCAAGGTGGAGGCGTTTCCTCTTTAATGCTTGAGAACTCTCCAGTCACTATGCACCATACGCGCCAAGCAGATAGGCATACGAGTCAGGATGTATCGCCTTGGCATTGACAAGACAGGTGAGATCCAAAAAGTTATGTGAAGGCAGATATTTTTTGGTGAGAAGCTTTTCCTTCTCCTCGTCGAGAGTGCCCACAAAGCGATAAATCGAGGTGACATGCGACAAAAGCAAGAACTGACTCTTCAGCTTGGTGTTCATGTGAATCAACTGATCCACTAGATACTTACCGATTTGGATAGGCTTATTTTTGACTAAGCAAAAGAGAAAGGCAAGGTCTTTCTGTGATACTTTTTCATTCCCATCGCCCATTGCATTGATGGAGAATGTAATGATTCGGTGAAGAATCCATAATGGCAATGTCTTTATATGTTTTTCCAAGGAAGATTGAGGGTCGTGCTTGGCCTCTATCGAGATCTCTGCCTAAAATTTCAAGTAAATTACATCGAGAGCAGCAATAATGAAAGGAATGTGCTCACTGATTTGAAGAGTGAAGATGCTAGACAACTGCTCGAATGTAATGAAGTAAGGATCACCAAATGCCTGAAACGTCATCCCATATTGCCCTGCAGGAGACTCTATTTTTTAACTCAATTGAGCCGTGCACATGAACTCTTGAACGATTTCCTCATATATGGGTTCCACACAAAAAAATAAAGTCATTCCAGCCTAGATTGGACAAGAATGCCTAAATTTCATTGGCAAGGCCAAGTGATTCGAGCAGAAATAAAGAGGGAATTTTATTTGGAAGGATGGTTTTAGAGAGATTGGCTTTGTACCTCTCCTTGTCTTCACGAGCAACTCCCTTCATGTTGAGGAGAGAAGGAGGGGCAGAGGGTTGTGCAATTCCCTTGCCCTTGTCAGCTCTGGAGGCTTTCTTTGGTGCCATGACAGATGCTTAAGAGAAAGAGAAGAGATTTGAGAGATTAGAAGAATTGAAAGTTGGTACATTGAAGTTGTGATGAAATCACTGTTTAAGGGGGTATTTATAGGCTTCAAGGGGTGTGAAAACGGTAATAAATGGCTAGAAATGGATTAAATGAAGGGTTGGCAACGGTTGGCAATCAAATCTCATAAATATGAGTCGGTTACTATAATTCGTGTCTGCTATTTCCTCAATCGCGACTGCGAATTTTGAAAAATGTGAGTAACGGATAAATTTTCCTCGAAATGCACGCTGCAATGGTCAAAATTTTGAAAAATCGATAAAATTCGCGATGGAGAGTGATTTTCGCGACCGCAAATTGACATTTGACAGCCGATAAAGATTGACTTGTAATTCACGACCGTGAAGAATGAATAGCGACTGCGAATTGTGAGTCATCATGGATAAGAATGAAAATTTAAAAAAAAAACATGTGATCTCCTAAAAACAAATAATAAGACCTTCCATATCATCAATCAAACATATCACACTAGATCAAACAAGAATTTTCACTTAAGGGAGCTTCCATCAAACATTCCCAATTCTCCCTTAATCAAGTGCATCCTTTCTTCATTTAGATGTTTAGTGAAAATATCTGCAAGTTAATGATTAGTGTTAATGAATTCTAACACAACATTACCTTTTTGCACATGAACTCTTAGAAAGTGATGCCTAATATCTATATGTTTACTGTTGGGATTCTTTGAAAGATTAATAGCACTAGTATTATCACATTTGATAGGAATGTGATCAATTACTTTACCAAAGTCCTTTAATTGTTATTTCATCCAAAGAACTTGGGTGGAACAACAACCCGCCGCCACGTACTCGGCTTCCGCAGTGGACAAGGCAACCGATATTTGCTTTTTACTAAACCAAGAGACTAGACATTCTCTTATGAATTGGCAAGTCCTGAAAGTACTTTTTCTATCTAAAAGACTACCTGCGTAATCCGCATCTGAATACCCTATTAGGCTAAAGGAAGAGTTCTTAGGATACCAAAGTCCTAAGTGAATAGTGTCATGTAAATATTTGAAAATTCTTTTTACAGCATTCAAATGAGATTCCCTAGGTGAAGATTGAAACCTAGCACACATACAAACACTAAACATTATATCCGACCTAGAAGCAATAAGATAGAGTAGAGATCCTATCATACCTCGATGTCTCTTTTCATCTACTACCGTACCCAAATCATCATTGTCTAGCTTGATGGTACTACTCATTAGAGTTTTTGTTACCTTG
>CATIWR010025775.1:0-16205 GCA_949677035.1 Omphalea diandra
GCTAATGTTAAATGAAGAAGTCATGCATTTAATTAATGCATAGTATGCAAAGTACAAATGGTTTGTGTTAAGAATAATATCAAATGAAAATGTATTTACATACTTAAAATGAATTTAGTCATACATATGCTTAAACTAGAATTAAATCTAATACACAATCTTTCTCTTATAAATGATCATTATTTGCTATTAGCTAATGTGATGCCTAATATCTAAAGGGTGCACAACAATGCCATGTAGTTAGCACCTTGTCGAGTTAAAGGTCTCGATTAGTATAGAAATTATAGATATAATTACTAGTCTAAGTGGCCTCGACTCTATCTAAGAAGCATCAGGGTTAATACCCTTAACAAATAAAGGGAAGAACCACACCTTGAACTAAGGGGTGCTGAACTATAAACACATGTGAGTAGGATCGTAAAATAGCAATATAAGCAACAATGTGCATAAGTAAATTGAGAATAAGATGAACCTGATTAAAGTTATCACTAGGTATTGTCGTCTATCATACTAAGTTCCCTTTGGATGAATTGAATCCTTTCATTATAAAGACATTTACTGAAAATATTTGCTAATTGATAGTTAGTATCAACAAATTCTAACACAATGTTTCCATTGTCAACATAATCCCCAATAAAATGAGGTCTTATGTCTATGTTGGCCCTTATGCACTAAGAAGGAGGGTTGAATTATTAACAAATTTAAATAGTTAGAGGAAGCTCACATAAATAAAAGATTAGAGAAATAGTAGAAGAAGAATGAATAGAAGAGTTTTATAGTAGTTTGGGTATTAATAAACCCTACATCTGCTATTCAATTTACTAATAAGGCATTTCACTAAATCACTAGTGTTTTACATGCTCACACTCAACTTAGTGTTTAGGTCACACTAAACCTTGCAAGTGTTTTCCCAAGGCTCTCACTCAACTTAGTGTTTATGCTTACACTAAACCTTACATATGAGTAAAACTTGCCTAAGGCTAAAGCTAGGAGGATGACATAGTATCCATAAGTCCGTAGAGTGACATGCGATAGGTTCCAGTAGGTATAACTTCAGCAGATGTCAGTAAGAGTGATATGGGACATCCATTCAACCATTTAGCCTTAGTGGTGGTTGGTCTAGTCAGGTGGCAGCTCGAGTGATACTGTGAATAATAAAGCCTTATGTCCATAGTCGGGGTAGCTAATAGCCTTAGCCTTTCCTGCAACCATATCTAAAAAAAAAAAGGAAAGAGAATAAAAGAAAAAGAAAAAGAAAAATGCTCATTAGGTTGAAAACTCGAAAGGGCAACAATACGAGCCTGAACAACTCAAGCATGACCCTCTATAGTGGAAAAGAGTGATAAAAAGGGCCATGGGAATCTATCCACACTTAACGTATACTATAAGGCATCTTCATATCATAAGTCAAACAATTCTACCATCTTCCTAACATATGTATGACCTAGTTGGGGAATTCAACCTGATCTACAACCATGAAATGATAGTTGATAATGGCACTAAACTCCTCTGTTAGAGGATAAATCTCTATGTCTTTAAAGCAAAATATATGAGTAGTAGATTCCTATAAGTTAGAAGTTACTAAAAAAAAAAATGAAAGTCACGACAAACATTAGAAAGGTAGCGTAGAGCGAAAAGACCCACCCATGGTATATTATACCAAACTTAAAGAGGGAGAGATCTCAGAAAAGTTCTAGCCTTGATTAAGAGAATGAGAGAAGGGAAATGAAGAGAGAGGACTCAAAGTGGGCTTTTATAGCAAGAGGATAGACTCATAAGCTATACAGCCCCCAACCAAGACTGTACAACCCTTAAGATAGGTTGTATAGCCCTCTATGATAGGGTTGTATAGCCTCCTTGCTAGGCTATATAGCCCTTAGTCAATTAAAATAGTTTGCACAACTTACATTAAGCTTTCAGATTAGCAATAACTTAGGCACTTGCTTTGTAAAACATGTATGTAAAAAATATAACAACGTGCATTTTGAGATACACAATCTAGGGAAGAAAATCATATTTCTATATTGCTAAATAAAATAATACCCATGCCAAAACTTGATCAAAATGATGGTGAGGCTGCCTTAGTGCCCTAACATATCCTAAGCATGCATCTAAAAAGAGAAGGCTTTCAATTCACCTAATAAATTATACAACTACATAAATAAGTACCAAATATACTTTATTAAAAGGGATAAAAGAAAAAATTTCCTAAACAACTAGGGGTGGAGGTCTCATAAGTTTAGTTGCCTCAGCTCTTAGATGGTGTCACCTCAGAATCCTCAGCATCAACATCTATCTCCACATAGCCATGATCCTTTGTAGTTTATGGCAGATGCTCTATCTTTATCTTTGCCTTTATTAGGCATTGATCCCTCTCTCTAGGATTGTGGTTTTGATGATGGATCATCTATTATAAGAAACATGAAGGTTCGAATATGTAAGACACAAAACACATAAGGCACAAACCATGGACATACACACATGAGTTATTTTATTTTTATGTTTCATTAACTTGCAAGGAACACATCTGCTATGTCACGATTCTCTTTAGGGTAGAGATCGGGTCCATCATGGCTTCTACTTAGACGTGAGAAATCTATAAGGGAAAAGAAAAAAAAAAGAAATATTCTTAAAAGCATAGCTTGTAATACAACTAAGACATAACAAGCACAACTAATAAGGAACTTACAGGATTAGTCTTAGCTAGCTCAAAAGCACAGGCAGACTGAGCAATCTATAAAGACATCATCGACCTAGTCAATGAAGCCATGTAGGACTCCATCAGGTTGTTTGACATGAAAGTCAAATTGCCTACCGATACGAGCTCTATGCCTTATAGAATATATTTGCGAGCCATTTACGACGCCGAGCAACACCAGAACTGGATGAAGGAGCAAGAGCAGTAGGTCTTCAAGCTACTTGAGTAGTGGTGCCTCGACTTTGGTGCTATAAAGCGATCCCTCATTGGGTGCATACTAAGGGAACACTCAAATAACCATATCCAATAGAGGGAGGATCCCTATGAGCACACCAGTCATTTAAGATTTATACAGAACACCTATAGAAGATAACTACTCTCTTAGTGTGTAATGTAGTAGCTCAGCTCTTAGTGTGTAACGTAGGGCAACAGCTAGCTCTACACCCATGAGGTATGTCGTCCAAAATAAGCTTGTAGACAGATGCTAAGATAGGGCACTCATATAAACTCTCACGATAATGAAAGTTGTGTTCTCTAAGGTACCACTCTCTAATAGAGGGCCCCACTATTAATCGATGAATGTAGGAGATATTATAGACATTAGCTACCTCAAGTGCCCATGTCGCTATAGGACCCCTCTAGTTAAGGCGTAACTACAATGGAAACACAAAATTTCTGTAAGTATAATATCATATAATAAAATAAATTATCATCAATAATATGATGGTTTCAGTGTAGGGAGAATACCTGGGCCGGAGTGATTGTGTTTAAGTGAGCACACCTAGTAGTCATGAAATCTTTACCATGCGAAACAAGTATAGCCACCCTCCACCCCATCCTTATGGTCCAACCCCTCTGGTAGGCCTAGCTTGACGACCTAATTGTGTCAACAAGGAATGGTGTGAGGGTCAAAATACTAAAGTAGCACTGAACATATAAAGAATAGAGGGAACTAGTGATACTTATGATAAGGACTCTCTAGGCACCACACCTATAGCCTTGACTATAGGAGCAATGGATGAGGTAATGGTAGAGGTGTGCTAGTGTTGAAGATCCCTAATTGAAGCGGTCTAGCAGGTCCATGCCTCTAGATCTATATCAGGCCATCATGAACCTTTTCAATGACAAGTTGACCCCCCATAGGTCTAAAAAATATTTTAAAGAAAGAATCCTCCCCATAAATGATAAAACCCAATGAGACACTTCCTATAATATCCAAGCCTAGGTCTGTTACCTTAAGATAAGAATGAAACTCTAAGATAACCAAAAGGATTACAAAGACTTTGAATTAGTTTGTAAATGCCAAAAAGGCTTGAATGATACAAACTATCTTGTGGGCACCCCTGAACTATGAATCATTAGCTAGAAAGACCAAAGTATCCATCAAGAAATGCAAGAGTGACGTTGATCACAAGAAATGATATATGCAAAATAGAACACCTTAGTACTTACTAGAAGGCTATTAGGACACTTAGTACTTACTTGAGGGCTGCTAAGAAGGAACCTAGTACTTTTTTAAGGGCTGTTGAAAGAAGATGATTAACCTAGGTACTTGTTAGAGGCCTACTAAGAAGCTTAGTAACTACTAGAGGGCTGCTAAGAAAGAACTCTAATACTTGCTTGAGGGCTACTGGATAAATAAGATGATCAACCTTCGTACTTGCCAAAGGGCTACCAGGAACCTTGGTACTTGCTAGATGGCTGCCAAGAACCTTAGCACTTGCTCGAGGAGCTACTAAGGAAACAATAACCTTGGGTATCCTTACTAGTGTTTACATAAAATTCTTTGCTTTGTCATGACTCCTTCAAATTGCCATTTGCTAAATGTTATTTTCCAAGCCCCATAAAAATAGTGGGAAGATTGTGAGCATCAGATTTTGGACCTTTGGATACAAAACCCAATGATGAAAATCATTAAACCAATTCCCCTAAATATAAAGGGAATTACACAATGTAGAGGATGAAAGATCTTAGAAAGCCTTAAAGAAGTCAAAAGACCAAACTCAAGCTAAATACCAAAAACTAAATCCAAGCCAAATCTAGGGCTGCTAGCCATGTTGGGTAGGCTATACAACACATGAAACAGGGTTGTACGACCCTCAAAGCAAGGTTGTACAACCTTCCTTAATCCTAGTTTAGAGAAACTTATATAACTGGTCCCTCTATAAACCCTAAGGTTGTAAAACCTATTCTTGATTGTACAACCTACATGCAAACCCTAATTATAGTACAACACTCTCATACTTTATGATTGGATGCGTCCATGGTGCAACCAAAACTATTTTTAGCATTGTGCACCCACCCAACACCTATAAATACCCCCCTTTCCCCCTCCCATTTTGAATAAGGAGAATAGGATTGGAAACCTTAAGGTTACTCCATGTAAATTATCCCTCAAATACCCTATAACAAAGAAAACTAAAATCCTAACCTATCCCACTCTCGCTAAGGTTAAACTAATCCTTTTCCCCTTTATGTCTATGCATTCCCTAAGTAATATTGGAGGACAATAATTTAATCATAAGCTATTCAAGGCAAAGACACTGTTAGAATATCTTGGAGACTTCATTTCACTTTCTTCTCCCTCCCCATTTCTCCCTCTCCATTTCTCCCTCTATTTTATATTTTATAACCTAGAAAAGTGGGTTGTACAGTTTTGTTAGTAGGTTGCACACCCCTCATCCTGGGCTATACAAGTCTTATCCATCGTTGTACAACCCGAGTTTCCTATAATACAACATAAAGTTTTCTTATTCTTTTCTTTAATTTTTTTTTACTTTTAGGGGTATTTTTTAGGATGTTCAGTGATACCAATGACAAAATATGTAACAACCATTTCATTTACAAATTAATGCATTCATGTCCAAAAATACATATGCATAAAGGTTTATTCATCATGCATACACAATCCAATATGTATTTAATGTACATATATGTTAACCAATGTTCAAGGCTAGTGACCATAAACTGGTTCCTATATAGATATATGTACATGACACAAGGAGATAAAGAGTTGGAACTTAGCCGATGACCTATGGTTCATGTGTCTCCATGCAAAACTTTATGGACCAAAGTATCCAAACCCTACGCTTCAGTATTTGAAAAACATAATTGCGACTTGGTGAGTCGCGACTTAATGAATAAAAATAATAATGAAATTCTTATGGCACAACCAACAATCAAATATCATCAGGATACATTACAAGTATAATAATTGATTATGCAAGTGCAAATGCAATAGATTAATTTTTATTGTGACCTTGCAAGACAAACATTGCTCCTAGGAATTCATGTGATTTAAGTGACATTTGATTTTTGCTAGCCAACATATAACAAGCCAATCATTTGGTAAATAGCATATGCCAAAGGACATATTGGTCCCTTTTCCAAGTGATTTGCAAGTGTTTGACAAGCCGATCAAAACATCCTTTTAGTTTCATATGTAAGTGTTCATTCATAATGGTATACTAAGTAATCATTAAGAGCATATAATTCTCACTTGACTTGTATTCACATGTAAAGTGTAACAATTCAATCTCATATACATGTAAAAGAACATAATCATATTATAAAATTATCACACATACACATTAGAATCTAATTACGATTTGTACTCACCTTTTGATATGGCCAACCTTTATGGTGGGTTTGGTTCTCTCTCTAGGGCTTACTCAAAGTGCTGAAATCCTAAAATTTGATACATACATGGTTATAAGTATGAAAAATGATTATGAATTTTTGGTATGAAACTAAGGCATGATCCATACAAGTAGACCTAGTGTTTTTGTATATTTTCTCATATGGTAGCCTGACCTTGCTACACTCTTATAGTAATAAATCTAGATATACTAATCCAAATGACTTGATTCTTTTTTTCAACTAAACTAGACACATAATGATGCAACATATTTCAATTTTAGGTCAATATAAACTACATAAAAAAATGTGGTGAATTTTTGAATTTTGCTCCATTTTAATGTCATCTCATTCTGAGTAGGTCTTACATTCTTGGGTATATCTCAAATTGTACAAATTGAATTGCAAAAATGATTAACCAAAAGTTACAAAACACATAAAGGAACATTTTTCATGTTTTACTCATTGTTTAATTGAGTCTACAAAGTCACCAAAATAAGTGACCGATCCCCAGGTGAATAGATTTTCAACATGTTGACAATTAGTCATAATCAAGGGGCAATATCTCCATAAACCTATCAAATTTGGAAAAAATATTTCACAATAATGTAGATCAAATATAAATATACAACTTTAAAGTTTATCACATCATCGAATTGAAAATATATGGCTATCAAATTTTTAGAAAATAGAATTATAAGACTGATATGGTTTCATCAATTTTAGGGTCAGGCACAATCAATGAGCCATATTTATTTCCACATAAAAAATTAAGCAAATCTGCTTTACAGTTATTCATAGGGGATATAACCCTATAAATTTCATGTTTTGAACTTCATCTAAATCCAAACATAAGGTCATCAAATATAAGAAAACAAAAAGACTAAGGTGATTTCGGTTGGTTGTGAACCAGCCCTAGTGAAGGAGCCATATCTCCTCACACACACCAAATTAAGCAAAAAAGTTTTTTTTTTATGAATTTAGATAGGGGCACAAAGCTATAACTTTCATATTTTGTACTTTTCCTAATTCCTCTTCTAGTGTTATCAATTCGTGGGTACAAAATTATGCTCTAACAATAAAACCAACACAATTAGCTTTTGTTTCCATTAAATTTCAACATCCATACATGAGCTCTACCTTAAATACTCCATAATTCTTACTAACCATGTATGAGTAACATGTCATGAGGGATTAATTTCATATGGGAAAAAGATAAATTAACTTGCCTATTTTCCCAGAACCAGAAAAGCTTAGGATTCCTTCCTAGGCAGCTCAATCTTCTTCGTCTCCTTCTTTTACTTCTTCTTGTCTTTCTTTCTTCCTTAGCTCTCTTTCTTTTGTTTCCCCTCACATTCAACCTCTCTATTCTGATTCTAAAGCCTAAAAAATTCCACTTATAAACCTATTGTAACAATACAAAATCATGGTGTCTTATGTCCATTGGTTGGAAGTTCACTTTTCCCCTTTAGTCCTTCTTTTTCACTCCTTCATCACCTTCATCTATCTCCTAATCCCCATATGCTCCTTATACTTTTAAATAAGCTCTAAAACACCATTATTTATAATACTATAACATGCACACAACATAAGATAATTTTCCATGCAACTATACAAACATTACATCTATGTTCAAGTGTCTCAATTGCAATGGTGCAAGTGTTATCGTGGTGCTTATTCAATTCACATATCTAAATGTGCTTATCCAATTCACATATCTAAATAATCATTTATCCAATGATTATGTTCATATGGGATTTCAAACCATCTATGCAATAAATAGGTTTATATGAGAATACAAATGAATGTGAATAGGGATGTTACATTTCTTCCCCTATTTCAAAGAATTTCATCCTCAAAATTCAATACCTGTGAACAAATGTGGATATTGTCATTTAATGTTATCTTCAACTTCCAATGTAGCCTCTTTTTGTAAGTGGCTTCTCCATAACACCTTAGACAAAGGGATTTTAGGATTTTGTAATTGTTTTGTCTTATAACTAATGATTTTCACTTGTTCTTCAATGTAACTTACATCATCTGCAATTGCTTTTGTTGGATCCCTAAGTATATGTGTAGGATCAAATCGATACTTCTGAGCATACTCATATTGAATACATTAAGAATATGAGCCATCTCTAGTGGTAGTGCTAGCTTGTAAGCCAATAAACCTACTATTTCTAAAATCTCATATGGTCCTTTGTATTAAGGGCTCAGTTTTCGCTTCTTGCCAAATCAAATTATTCCTTTCCATGGTGAAACTCAAAGGAATGCTTTGTCTCCCAACTCATATTCCATTTCTCTTCTTTATTGGTTTGCATTGCTCCTTTGCCTATCTTGTGCTGCTTTAAGTTTGCTCTTAATTACCTTCACCTTGTCCATAATGTCCTGTATTAGTTATAGTCCTTCTAAAATACACATCCCTTCTTTATCCTAATAGATAAGACTTTAACATTTTCTTCCATCTAGTGCTTCATATGGTGCCATTTGTATAATACAATGATAATGATTATTATGAGCAAATTCAATAAAGGCAATATATTTATCCTATGCACCTTTGAACTATATCACATGTAACATCCCTATCCCTATTCATTGGCATTATCACATGAATATATTCATTGCACAAATGATATGAAATCACATATGAGCATATGCACTACATCAAATGATATGAAATCTCACATGAGCATATGCATAGGATAAATAATCATTTAGACATGTGAATTGTAAAAACACGACAATGACAATGACACCGTTGCATTTGGGATACTTGAACATTTATGCAGTGTTTGCATATTTATGTGACAAATTATTTCATGTTGTGTGCTTATTATAGCATCATAAATAATGGTGTTTGAGAGCTCATCTAAAAGTACAAAGAGCATTTAGAAATTAGAGAATGGGTGAAGGTGATGAAGGAGTGAAGAAGAGGGACTAAAACTAAAACTTTTAACTTTCAACCAATAGGAAACCAGCCCCAATCTTTTGACTTATTTAATATAAGAATACAGACCATTAGGGTTAGATTTTGAGGAAATACCATGAGTTATAGTAGAAACAAAGGGAGAGCTAAGGAAGAAAGAAAGAAAGGAAGAAGAATAAAAAGAAGAAAAAAAAGAAGAAGAAAGGGAGAAGAGTGAGCTGCCTAAGGTTTTCCAATTCTGGGACAGTAGGTAAGTAAATTTATCTTCTTCTCAACTGAAATTAACCTCTCATGACATGTTAATCATGCATGGTTAGTGAGAATTATGGAGTAATTGAGGGAGAACACTTGGATGGAAGTTGTACTCTAAGAGAACAAGAGCTGATTCAGTTGATTTTACTGTTAGAGCAGAATTTTTCACCCACAATTTCATACCTCTATAAGAGGAATTGGGGAAAGTACCAAACATGAAAGTTGTATCTTTATGTCTTATATAAATGCATATGAAACAGTTTTACTTGATTATGTGTGTCTGAAGAGATATGACCCCTTTAGCAGGACTAGGTCAAATATGAACCGAGATTATCTTAGTCTTCTGTTTTCTTATATTTTGATGGCTTTATGTTCTTATTTTGACAAAGTGTTAAACATGAAACTTGTGGGGTTATATTCCCTCTAAATACCTGTTAAGAAGTTTTGATTAAATTGTTGTGTGGAAAGAGATATGGCTCATTGATTGGGACTGACTCTGTACCGGGGTGAAACCTCACATTTCTTTTAATTCGGTTTTCCAAGAATTTTATGACCATAGACTCAGAATTTGATGATGGTCTAAACTTGAAAGTTGTATATTTATGTCTGATCTACATACATGTGAAATATTGTTGCCAAATCCAGCATGGTTACTGAGATATTTTCCCTTTATCATGACTAGTTGTCAGCATGTTATAAACCTACTTGCCTCGAGATTGGTCTTTTGTTTTTGTGACCTTATATACTGAACTAGACAATGAGTAAAACATGGAAAAATGTTCATTTATATGTTTTGTAACTGATGGTATAATATTATTGCAATTGGATTTGTATAATTTGAGATACATATAAGAGAGTAAGACCTACTCAGATTGAGAGGACACTACAATAGGGCAAAACTTAAAAATTCACCACATTTTATGTGCATATGATATTAGCCTAAAATTTGAATATGTTGTCCCATTATATGTCTAGTTTGTTTGAAAAAAAGAATCAAGCCATTTGGATAAGTATATCAAGAATTATTGTTGTGACCCTGTAGTAAGCTCAGGCTGCCATATAAGGAAAATATATACAAACACTAGGTACACTTGCATGGATTCATAATCATTTTGGCATACTTGTAACCATGTATGTATCAAATTCTAGGGTCTCAAAACTTTGAGGAAACCATAGAGAGAGAACCAAACCTACCGTAAAGGTCGGTAACATCAAAAGGTGAGTAAAAACCATAATCGGATTAAATGGGTGTATGTGATAATCATATGATATGATTATGTTCTATTACATGTATATATGATTGAATTGTTACATGTTACATGAAAATATAAGTGTGAATGATTGAATTGTTACATATTACATGATAATAATTTGATTATGTTCTATTACATGTATATATGATTGAATTGTTACATGTTACATAGGAATACAGGCCAAGTGAGAATTAAGTGCTCTTAACGATTACTTAGCATATCATTTGTGAGTAAGCACTTGCATATGGAAGTAAAAGGGGCATCGTGACCAACTTGTCAAACACTTGAAAATTATAGAAAGATTGACCAATAAGTCCCAAATCATATGTTACATGAATCATATGAATATCCCGAAAGCAATGTTTGCCTTGCTCGGTCACGACAAAAAACTAAGCTATTGCATTTGCACTTGCATAGTCAATTGTTATACTTGTAATGTATCTTGATGAAAATTTGATTATGGATTAGGCCTTGAGGATTTGATTATTGTTTTTATTCACTGAGTCGCAACTCACCAAATCACAATTATTTTTCAGATACTGAAGCATAGAGTTTGGACATTTTGGTGCATAAAGTCTTGAATAAAGACACATGGAACATAGGTTGTCAGCTGAATCCCAACTCTCTCTCCTTGTGTCATGTACATAAATTTGATAGGAACTAGTTATGGTCACTGGTCCTAACATTAGTTAACACATATGTACATTAAATACATATGGGATTATATATGTATGATGAATAAACCTTAATGTGTATTCATTTCTGAATGTGAAATGCCAAGATTTGCAACTGAAGACGATAGTTACAGTTGGTGGTATTAGAGGATTCAAGCACACGCGGGGCAGACGTGCAAATCCCAGTGTGTATGACATCGCGGGGCCGACGGGCAAATCCTGGATGTTAAGTGCTCTGATAGGTACCAACTGTAGCCACGTTATGACTTTACAATTTGTGGTATCCAAGCTGATTTACAAATGAGAACAATGGACGTCACAGTTATTAGTTTGACAAATGAAAATGGTTGTTATAGTTTATTGGTATCAGAGCAAATATGAATACGGTCGTTACATCACATAAGCTTAAAACATGTCTTCAAGTGTTTAAATTATCCTTTCTGATTGCCCATATGTCTGAAGATGAAAAACAATATTGAAACTCAACTTGGTACCCAAAGCTTATTACAAATTGACCCAAAATTGAGATGTAACTCATGGATATCTATATGATACAATGGACACTCGAACGCCATGTAATTTGACAATTTCATCCACATATTTCTTGGTTAAGTGCTTAAGTGAAATACCCCATTGAATAGGCAAAAAGTAGGCTGACTTAGTTAGTCTATCAATGATCACCCATATAACATCATTTTTTTTCAAAGTTCTTAGTAACCCATATACAAAGTCCATGGTTATTCTTTCTAATTGTCATACTGGAATCGTTAATGGTTTCAATTTTCTAGCTTATGCTTGATGTTTCATTTTGATCTGCTGACAAGTCAAGCATGTTGAACTATAGGTTGCTACTTCTTTCTTCATTTTAAGCCACCAAAAATTAGATCATAAGGTATTATACATTTTTGTCATTCCTAGATGCATGGCATAAAGAGCATTATATGCTTCTTTTAGGCTTTCTCTTTGGAAGTTATCAACATTAGGCACACATTTACGAGAACCCAACATCAAGGCATCATTTCAAATGTCAAAATCACCATGTCTCCTTTATTTTACCATTTCAATCATTCTATGTAACTTTGGATCCTTGGCCTGTGCTTCTTAATTCTATCATGCAACATTGGAATCACTTTAAAAGTAGCAATCAATTCCTCATTCTTTTGTATGATTAGTTTAATATTCATAGCTCATAATTGAACTAAATAAGACAATGGAAATACCTGTAAATGAGCTACACTGCTTCTTAATTTTCAGATTAAAGTATCAACAACCACATTTGCCTTCCTTGGGTAATACTCAATGGTGTAATCATAATCTTTTAGTAGTTCTAACCACTGCCTCTATCTCATGTTTAATTCTTTTTGGCTCATAGAATACTTTAAGCTATTGTGATATGTAAATATTTGAAAAGTTTCTCCATAAAAGTGATGTCTCTATATTTTCAAAGAAACACTACGACAACAAGTTTTAGGTCATGTACTGGGTAAGATAATTCATAAGGCTTCAGTTGTCTAGATGCATATGCAATTACAATACCATGCTGCATTAAAACACATCCCAAACTTTTATGAAGGCATCACTATAAACTACAAATCCTCCATTATCGGTAGGAATGACTAACACTAGAGCATATGTTAATCTATCTTTTAGTCAGCCAAAACTCCCCTGAAATGCTTTAGACCACTAAAATGCTACATTTTTTTGAAGTAACATAGTCAAAGGAGTAGTTATAAGTGAAAACCCCTTAACAAATTGATGATAATACCTAGCTAGTCCTAAAAAACTTCGAACTTTTACAACATTCTTTAGGGTTTCCCATTTTACTATTGGTTCAATTTTATTTGGATCCACCTCTATGCCCTTTTTAGAAACTATATGTCCTAAAAATATCACATGGTCAATCCATAACTCGTACTTGGTTAATTTAGCAAATAATTATTTTTCTCTCAAATTTTGCAATACAATTCTTAAATGTTGTTCATGCTCCTATTTGCTTCTTGAATACACCAATGTGTCATCAATGAACACAATTATAAATTTGTATAAGTATGGTTAGAACACTTTGTTCATAAAAGCCATAAACACAGTTAGTGTATTAGTCAAAGCAAATGGCATCACAAAAAATTAATAATGCCCATAGCTGGTTTGAAAAGCTATTTTCAATACATATGGATTTGAAATTTTGAGCTGATAATATCTTGATTTCAAGTCAATTTTAGAAAACACTCGTGCTCCTTGTAACCGGTCAAACAAATCATCTATCTTTGGTAAATGATACTTGTTCTTCATAGTAACCCGATTTAATTGCCTATAACCAATACAAAGCCTCATTGTCCAATCTTTCTTTTTAACAAATAATACTGGAGCACCCCAAGGTGACACACTAGATCAAGCGAATCACTTGTCAAGTAGTTCATGCAATTGGATCTTTAATTCTTTCAACTCAACAGGAGCCATCCTATAAGGTGAAATGGATATTAGTGCAGATCCTGGGACTAACTCAATTGTGAATTCTATCTCCTTATTAGGTGGCAAACTAGTTAAGTTAGTTAGGAAAACATCTGGAAATTCATTTGCTATGAAAATATTCTCAAGTAAATCATTTGTGAACCTTGTGTCTATGATTTGTGCCAAATATGCCTCACAACCACTTTTAATCATGCGTAAAGCCTTGATAGTAGAAACTAGACATATTGGTACAATTTGCCTTTCCCCTTAAAACACAACCCTTGTATGATTTAGAGATTTCAGAATAACTTGCTTAGTAAAATAATTCACTATTGCATAGTATTTGGACAATTAGTTGACACTCAGTTTCATACCAACATTCAACTCAATATCATCAATGTGAATCACACAATCATGACATACCTTATCCATAATCATCACATCTCCTAAAAGAGTACTAACACATAGATTAAAACCTAACAGTTAATGTTTATTACACAATTGTGATACTATGTTCAATGAAATGAATGAATGTGTGGAGCAAGGATCAATTGATGCATCAACTTTTTCATCATGGAGAAATATTTTATCAATGATTACTTATGGAGCAGCAACAGCTTCTTACCTAGTCATGGCAAATACACTGCCCTGTGTCGGGGACTAGTTATGGCCCTTCTAAAATACATGTCCCTTCTTCATCCTAATAGATTGGACTTCGACATTTTCTTCCATATAGTGCTTCATATGGTGCCATTTGTATACTGCTATGATAATGGTTATTATAAGCAAAGTCAATCAAGGCAATATATTCATTCCATGCACCTTTGAACTCTGTCACACAAGCTCGAAGCATGTCTTTAAGTATCTGAATTGTCCTTTCTGATTGTCCATCTATCTAAGGATGAAAAGCAGTACTAAAACTCAACTTGGTACCCAAAGCCTGTTGCAAACTAATCTAAAATCAAGATGTAAATCTTAGATCTCTATCTGAAACAATGGACATTGGAATACCATGTAATCTGACAATTTCATCCACATATTTCTTGGCTAAGTGTTTAAGTGAACTACCCCACCGAATAGGCAAAAAGTGAGCGGACTTAGTTAGTCTATCAATGATCACCCATATAGCATCATTCTTCTTCAAAGTCCTTAGTAACCCATATACAAAGTCCATGGTTATTTTTTCCCATTTATGCACTGGAATCATTAATGGTTTCAATTTTCCAGCTGGTGCTTAATGTTCCGTTCTGATCTGCTGACAAGTTAGACATGTTGAAACATAGGTTGCTACATCTTTCTTCATTTTAGGCCACCAAAATAAGATCGCAGGGTATTATATATCTTCGTCATACTTGGATGCATGGCATATGGAGCATTATGTGCTTCTTTTAGGATTTCTATTTTCAAGTTGTCAACATTAGGTACCCAAATATGAGAACCCAACATCATGGTATCATTTTGAATATCAAAATCACTATGTCTCCCCTATTTTAACATTTCAATGATTATATGTAACTTTGGATCCTTGCCCTGTGCTTATTTAATTTGATCATGCAATATTCTCACTTGAAATGTAACAATCAATACTCAATTATTTTATATGTTTAGTTCCATGTTCATAGCTCGTAATTGAATTAAATAAGACATTGGAAATACTTGTAAATTAGCTACACCGCTTCTTGATTTCATGCTCAAAGCATCAACAATCACATTTGCCTTCCCTGGGTAATACACAATGGTATAATTGTAATCCTTTAGCAGTTCTAACCACCGCCTCTATCTCATATTTAATTATTTTTGGCTCATCAAATACTTCAAGCTCTTATAATCTGTAAATATCTGGAAAGTTTCTTCATATAAATAGTGTCTCCATATTTTCAAAGTAAACACAACGACAACAAATTCGATGTCACGTATTGGATAAGATAATTCATAAGGTTTCAGTTGTCTAGATGCATATGCAATGACCTTACCATGCTACATCAGAACACAACCCAAACATTGATGAGAGGCATCGCTATATACTAGAAATCCTCCATTACCAGTAGGAATGGCTAACACTGGAGCTGATGTCAATCTATCTTTTAATTCATCAAAACTCTCCTGACAAGCTTTAGACCACTGAAATGGTACATTTTTCTGAAGTAATTTAGTCAAGGGAGCAACTATCAGTGAAAATCCCTCAATAAATCGATGATAATACCTAGCTAGTCCTAGGAAACTTTAGATTTCTGCAATATTCTTTGGGGTGTCCTATTTTACTATTGCTTCAATTTTGTTTGGATCCACCTCTATGCCCTTTTCAGAAACTATATGTC
>CATIWR010025782.1:0-52442 GCA_949677035.1 Omphalea diandra
CTTCAATCCTAAAAAAGTGACTTAAAATGATCTCATTCAAAATTGATTCAACGCATTTATCACCTTGTCTAACCCAATTTAAATTATGTTGTCTATTTTTCTCCGTTATTATATATAGATGGCAATATATTGATATTCTAAAATAATTTTTTAGATAATGAACTTTAATGTTTATTTAAATGGTGAGAAAGTATATTTCTCCTTTATTCTATTACCAACTTTCTCCGTCCAATAGAATTTCAAAAATAGAACGATTTAATATACATCTTGTTTTCTTTTATTATTATTGTTTTATAATGGCAAAAAATCATAGACAAATTTGAACGGAAAGAAAAGAGAAAACAAAGAAACTATGACCCGTTTTTGTTCTCGAGTTTCTCTTCCCAATTGTCTCTTGGTTCGGCAATTGGTACAAGTGTTTCCTGTAAATGCAGACCAATAGGCTATTGTTAATATTAAATTCTTACGTTGGATCTACAAAATATAAAAAATATATAATAATTTAAATTTAATTATTTAATTAATTAATTCTAATTTTTTAATAATAATTAATTTAAATTCATTTTAATTTAATTATTTTTGGATCTAACTTTCGTTTAATTTTTGTTTTTTCTATCATTTCAATTCAAAATTTCTTAATATAATATCAAAACAAGTTTAATTTCAGTTTGTTATCCGATTTTTGTTTGGATATCTATAGTATCAACAGTTCAATTCGGTGTTACCACTATATTTAATTTAATTTCGATTTTAACGAAAGAAATTCAAATTTTAAAGAGTCAATTAAGTCATTACCACTTGAGAAAAAATATTAAAATTAAAATCTCAAATTGAAGAAGCACATAAAATATAAAAAATATATAATGATTTAAACTTAATTATCTTATTGATTAATTTTAATATTTTAATAATAATTAATCTTAACTCATTTTAACCCAATCACTTCGAAAATTAACTCATTTTAACCCAATCACTTCGGAAATTAGCTTTCACCCAATTTATGTATCTTATACCTTTTCAATTCAAAATTTCTTAATAACAATCGCAGAGCTTCGCTAGATTTTCTTGTCGGATATCTCTACTTACTATCATTCGTCCAATTTTAAAAATTTGTCTTTCTTTTATTGTCAGTATATTAACCTATTATTTATCTTACTGCTTTTTTATTTCCTACAGGTTGAAATAATATATCAGATTGTTTGGCGAAAACTATTTTTTAGAAAAACATTTTCTATTTTTTTTCATCCAAAAAATATCAATAAAAAATTTTTTGATAAAAAAATTAAGTCATTTAATTCATCACATATTATTGTCCATTTAATTCTATAAATAAGTGAATGTGTGTTTGTCTCTCTCTCTCTCTCTCTCTCTCTCTATATATATATATATATATATATATATAATGCCAACATTTTTTTAAGTATTTGCCACATGACATTTAATCTGAAGAACTTTTTGAAGAATTTACCATATGAGATACTCTTAAAAATATGAGATTTGTGTTTAAAATTTGGTATATTAATAATTTGCTATATGTTATTGAAAGCATTCAATATATATCATTTAAGACTTAATTATTATATAATAATATATAGACCTGTGAAATAATGTATTATTTAATACTTAATTATTATATGTAATATTATATAATTTAATAAAATTATATTTTTAGAGAGTTTTAGAGAGACTATCGTACTCTCTTGAGGAAGTATAGAATTTATTTAACAAAATTAGATGATTTTTCCTTAGCTCTCAAGGATTAATATTTTCTAATATTAATATTCATTATATTTAATATCTAATAGTACTTTATTATTATATAATGGAAATAAACAATAAATGTAAAATAATACATATTATTTAATGCTTACTGATTATAATTATTATTATTATATAATTTAATAGAATTATAAATTTAAAATAAAAGAGGTGAAAACATAGTTTGAGTGATTTTTACAACTGCAATTTATGATATTAATGTTTATATTTTTTTTTTCTTTTAAAAATAGGCCTCATGATGTATCCACAATTATATTTATTTTTCAATCTATTAAATTTTTTAAAAATAACTGTAACTTGTGTAGATGTAGCCACAATTCTTAAGATTTATAGTACATAATTTAAAATTTTTGATAGTGTAACATGCTCGCTTCAAAAGATGAGCACAATTCAGTTATTGATTGGTTTATTTCAGTTCAAAAATTTTAAAGCCAAAATTAAAATGAAATTATAAAAAATTATTGATTCAGTTATTTAAAAAAAATAGGTAATTAACTAATTAATCAATTTGGTTAATCAAAATTTATATTAATAATTTATAGAAAATATAATTAATATATGTTTATATTATAAAATACATATAATGTATTAATTTATAATATATACAATAGTATAATATTTAAATTTATATATAAAATTCATATTAGTTCGGTTAGCCATTAATTTTATATAAAAAATTAAAAATTAAAAAAAAATACTGAAAAACTATTAAAATAAAAATCGAAATTGAAACCACCGGACCTGATTAACCAATATCCTTAGATTGAATTCAGTTAATTTTAAGGTCAGTGCGGTTTCTTTAATTTTTTTTTTTTTTTCATCTCAGCTTTATTTCTTCTCTTTTTTTATTTTATTCAAAAAATCTACTTTTATTTATTTAATATTGAATATGATGAGGTTGTTTTTCATTATACACCTTCTATTTATTTATTTATTTTCACCATGATTGTCTTTTACTCCACACCTTCAACTTATTGTCTTCTTTTATTTTTACAATGAATCACAAATAGTATATATATTTTTTATTTTTGAAAAGAGATTACTTGTAAACAGTATATTTTCATTAAGATTTTGAATTTCAAAAATGATAATTATAAAATTAAAGTCAGAATTTCACAATTATAAGATATATGTTTCATAAATTAAAGTATAAAAAATATTGAGATAGTTTTTCTAAATGAGAATATTAAATATTCAATTTTTAACTCTGAAAATTTGACACAAACTATACTCACACTCAATATTTTCTCTTACGGACACATTATATTATATACGCTCACTCTTTTTTGTTTTTTTCTTTTTTCCCACACTCTACTCAATATATACAACTAATCACCTATTTGTACCAGCAGAAAGTCCGTAATAGCTTCATTCAACTCGTGGTTGTCTTTCAATGGGCTAGCTGGCCGGCAATAATTGAACACAAAAATCTTCAACTCTCAACACATATAGATGAACAATCTATAGAGTTTTAAATTTATATACAAAAAGACTAATGATTTATATATTTTAATTTTGTTATTATTTAATAATACTTTTATGTACATGTTACTATATTTCTTACTATATAATCTCACGATTTTATACTTTGATTTTACTATTCAAATTTATATACTCTGTTGATCATGAGTTGGAATATAAGTTTAACAATCTAGACTCAGTAATAAATGTGTGGCTTGAATTAATAAAAAAATTATATAATTAAATATATTACATAATTTTTTAATAAAATAAAATAATTTATTTACTGAATAATATAATTTTATAATTTTTTCATTTAGTAAAAACATAAGAAAATATATATATTACTCATAGCAATGGATATATGACTCAGACTAATAGAAAATTGTATAACCAAATACATCAAACAACTACTCAAAGTTCCTAGAATTCTTTGTAAGGCATATTGAAAAACTCGATGCCTGACTTTATTAATCATTCTTTGTTATTCTTTAAGATATGCTATGCAAGATTTCACCAAGTATATAAATGGAATTTAAACATATATATTAGCGGGTGATAATGTACATTATGTTGTGTTATATTTAGTTATAACTTATCGAGACGCGTGTATAATATAAAAATATTCAATTTAAACGTGATTTGTTTAATTAATCATATTAAAATTTTCAACTCTAATACAAATATATTTATAAAATAGATTACACGATTCATATAACTATTTAATTAATCATATCATGGTGGATATTAATGTGTCATGACATGAAAATACACACTTAATTTGAAAATATATAAAAGAATTTTAATTTTAATTTTTAACTAAAAATATTTATACATTGAAAAAGTAAAGAATAAAAAATATAAAATTGAATTCAAAGATATTTTATTATATATAAACACATTTACAAAATCATGTCTAAAAATCTATATTTTATCGGGTATTGCATATTAATCTATTAACTCAATTATATAATCTTATTTAATCATGCATATTACCGGTTATGTTTATCAATCCATTTAAACATTTTTTTTGTCATGTCATAAACGGATTGATCCATTTATGATTTGAATTTATTTATGTCAGACTTAATTCTATTTAACTACATGTTGTGTCATATCATTTAATCGGATCATATCAAAATTACTAACCCCAATATTTGCCATCCAATTATATCTTTATTCATGTTTCTCATCCAAAAAAGACTTTATTAAATAACCAAATTAACACTTAGTTAAGAGTTAGGTTGATAATTTTTCATACATATGCAGTTTTCTCTTCAAGATAGATGTTTTGCTCAACCCGTCGAGTATCTAATCCGACTTGAATACTTGTCTTGTTTATATAAATTAGTCGGATTAGATTTAATATTAAAATTTGAGTCATGTTGGATCAGATACAAATATTCATAAACTCGACCTGAATCAGATACAATTATGTTTAATATTTTGTTATTTTTTTATAATTAATAACTTTAATTTTATTTATTTATATATTATATTAATACATTAAATATTAATATGATTTGATATAAATATATATAAATACAGATTAATATATATATTTCAAAAAATTATATAAAAAGAGTAAAATTAAAATAAAATATTTTTTAGTAGTTATTTAGAAATCCACAATCTAACCCGATCTGAGTTGAAGTGAGTAACAAATTTGATTTCTCTTTTTCTTGTCAAGCTAAGTTTGGAGTTCATAAACTCGACTTCAGAGCATCCTTTTTTCCTTTTACCCTTCAAAGGTTTTTAAGTTTATAACAAAATTATGTAATTTTTTTTCATTATTCAAGGAAATAGATAAATTATTTTTATCAAGAATAAAGTTTTATAGTTATATAATTAAATATATTATGTAATTTTACATCTAATTTAGCAATTTTTTTACTAAAATTTGTAATTTTATAGTATAATATTATGTAAATTTCACTAAAAGAAAAATTACACACAAAGGCATTGAAATTTCAATAAATCAACGGCAGTATAGAAAGCACCATTAATATATGAACTTCATACTACTAATTAAATTAATGTTTGTGCAAGTTACTTTCGATGTAGGAAAAAAAAAATTAATAATAATACAGTAACTCCACTCTAGCAGGCAGCATATACGATATTGACACTAAATTAGAATTTATAGGTGGTTTAAACGATGGTCCAATGTCTGGGATAGGGATTTTTCTTGTAGCATGAAATATCGAAAAATGACATCTAAACAGGATTTTCCTTATAAATGGTGAATATTGATGTGCTAGTTTGGATAATGATATGATGTCTTTATTTCCAGTTAACAGACGCACAAATTTGTACACATATTCAATGAAGAGAAAGAAAGAAAGAGAATCTACAGTATAGAAATCGTTATTGATTGAAAAAGATTGATGAAGAGAAAGGATTCATTGTTTTTTTTTTTGTTATTATTATTATCTCATGTCATTAGAAGGACCACATTCAATTTCAAGAAGATGCATCTTAATTCAGAATTGATTGCAGATGCATTCCCACACGTTGTTTTCATATTTGGATACATTTGCTTTATATTTGGATTAATAAATTTATCTTATCTGATTATCTATATTTTAAATCATATGATTGCAATTTTAAATAAGAATTGATAAAAACTACAACCTATTAAAATTATATTTACTATTGATTATTATTTTATATGGTTGATTAAATAATATTTTTAATTATTAAATGAAAAAATATTACTAATAACTATATTTATCAGTTATACTAAATCGCAATTGTATTGGTTAATTAATAGATAGATGGAAACATATCTTATTTATGCCATAATTAGAAGGGAGGAAGGGGCGACTAGCAACAGGAAAATACACATGATAGCCATGGGCGGCTGTGTAAGTACTCCTTTATCATTCTTTTTTCTATGACTTCGTTAAATTCTAAGTTATTTTTTTTTTTCACACATTATACACATTTTGTTATAATTGTCGTTCATGTATTGTTTTGACCCCATGTGCTGAGGGTAACTGTATATCTTAGCCCACCGTCCACTTTGCCCATCAATTATTTCAACCTAATAATAATTAACATTACTTAGACACTCTTTGAGGCTCAATGTATGTGAACTTGAAAAGCTGCCAATGTGGTGAACTGATTGCAATTGATTCCTTGGACACAAACAGTTGAAAGCTATTGCTTGTCTATCATTGACCATCCCGTACTGAGGGACCGGTTTTAAATGTGATTCCTCAACTTGTAATTATTATAGTTTTATAATTTTTCAAATTTTAAATTTATTAATATCAAATATCTGTAATTTTATTTAAATTACACAAATTAATTATTAAGGTATATTTCTATATAATAAATCAAATTTATTAATATGTGGTCATTGTATCATAAGATGTAATTACTTTTTGCTAAATGGCTTAAAAATTCACCTCTAAAAATGAATAATAAAACGATTATATAAAAGAAAGTGATAGTAATAATCAGAATTTGATAAGTACTTTATTTTTTAGACTACTTAGATCTAGTTTCTTGTCAAGAAATATAAAAATTTAATTTTCTTATATTGTTTATAACTAAAGATAATTCAAACTTTTTGAAATAATCACAACTTTCCATCTAAAAATTTTCATACCTTTTCAATCTAAAAAAATAAAATATTTAATATCTAATAATTCTTAATAATTAAATGAAATAATATAAATTTTTATGTCTAATTTACATTTAATATATATTTAATCCATTTAGATCATTTAATTCTAATTTTTTATCAAGAAATATAAAAGTTTATTTTAACAAAATAAAATTTATATTTTCATTTCTCCTGCATAATTTTTCAAACGTTGGATAAAAACAACTAGTTCAGTTTCCTAACAAGTAGACAAAAGCAATTTTTTTATATTATCGCAGCATTGGCTGAACCACTAAGGCATCAACGTGTTAAAGGGCCACCCTGACTCAGCACGATTGACAAAGACAATAAAATGAAGGAAAAAAAAAAGGTTTATCCTATAGTAACCAAATTCATTAGCGTGAAACATATTGGAAGAAAAATAATTAGATGCAATTCTTAATTTGATATAGAAATTCATTTTGAATTTATATGAAAATATTTAATTTAAAATTGATTTAACTTAATCCATTAATTTGTCTAATTTATCTCAACTTGAAATTATTGAAATTTTATACAATTTAATTATTAAAATATTTAAAATTTTAATTTAAAAATTAAAATTATAAGTGATTCGATTTTCTCTATTAAAAAATATAGTTCAAAATTTAATTTAAATTCACTTGTTGGATCCATTTGTCATCTCTAAAATAATAAGTAGTCAAAAAATATACTTTAAAAATAAATTTTTATATAGCTTATTAATTTAATTTTTGTAAATTAAAACTATCTAAGATAATAGATAAATTATACATTTAAATGAAATAATTATTTAGATTTTTTAAAGTTACCAAATAAATTTATGTGAAATTTTAAACTACTCGTGTATTAATTATTTTATAATAAATTTTATCTTTATTTTAGATAAAATTTTCAAGATAAAGATTCTTTAAACTGATAAATAAATTGTATAGTCAAATGAGATTATTATATAGATATTTTAAAGTTATATACAATATTTAATTCTTAAAAACTATTAAAGAAACAGCATTATAATTATTTTTATTTATAGCTATTATTTTATGTAAAATTTTAAAATTTATATTTTTTAATATTTTATATAAAATATTTATTTTAGACAATATTTTTAGATTAAAATTACATAAAATTACAAATTACTATATAATATAATAAAATATTAAATGTATTTTTAAAATATTAAATAACAATATTGTGTAAAATTTTAGATTTTATATTATTCATTATCTTTTATATTTTTATAATTATTTTGTATAATTTTAAAGATTACGAAAAAGAAAAGAAACAAAAAAGAAGAAAAAAAAAAGAAACAAAAGGGCTGCTGTTTAAAACAGTCTGATAAGGTAAACCCTATACTACAATGCGCCAGCATTTTTTTTTTTAAAATGGTCTACAGTGGATTTATTCCTTCACTTTTCTCAGGAAATTGTTTAATTATTAGCTGTTTTTTCACTTCAAGAGTTAGACAAAATAATTAAATAAATTAATTCCTTCCTTAATTTTTTGAAATTAATTCTTAGAATTAACATCTAAACATATTAAGAACTAATGAGATAATGTTGAAATAATATGTTAATGCGTGTAACAATTAGGTTTATTTCTTTTAATTACAGCAAAGGATAATTTTAATATATTAGCAAAATTCATCATTCTATAAAAATGGAGGATTTGAAGAATGTCAGCAAGGAAGTGGGATTTTGAAACCCTCATTCCAGAAAATCTTTTTTTTTTATTTTGTACACAAAAGATGAATGTGACTTAAATTTATGAATTTAGTAAAACCCTTCATTCAAAATTCTTCAATTCAAATATAACCTAAATGCAATAAGCTGATTATTGTTCCTGAAAATATTTCTTAAGTAGTAACCTATTTTACAAAAACAAGCAAACTAAATATTGATTTATTAAATTATTCTGATAAATATTATTGATATTTTATTTTATTTGCAAATTTATATAGATTACTTATAAGAAAATATCTTCAAATATATTGCATCAATTTCATCATGACATATTATTAAATTTATGCACTAAATTTTAACTTTTCTAATTTTTTTTTGTTGTTCATAGTTTGATAGAAACTTAACTTCTTAATTGTTTATCATTTACACAATCCAGACTATGTAAAAGAAAAAAATAAAAATATCTAAGCAGAAAATTTTAATATAGATTTAATTTAACTTTTTAAAAGAGTTTATTTAATTTAATTAGACTTTTTAAAAATATTTAGGGACCGAAATATTTCTTTATCTATTTTCTTATGATTAAAAAATAGATTTATAAAGAAAATTAAAGTTTGAACACTTTTTTTTTAAAAAATAAACTAAGGAATAAATTTGAAAATTATACTAGATTTTTTTTAGTTCATTAAGCATTTTCATACTCACAAAATTGAATTTCAGTAGGCTCTAAAGGATGGCCTTAGAATAGGTTAAAGTACCAAATAAATGTTTGAATTTGTCTTAAGATAATAATAAAAAATAAAATGAACTTTTTCGTCAAATTAATCTTTAAACTTGTATTATTTCGTCAAAATTACCTTTAATATTATATTATTTCATTATAAAAATATTTTTTTATCAAAATTACTTTCAATCTTGTATTATTTTGCTATAAAAGTCTAAAATACTAACTGAATGTGTGTGTTATAAATGCAATTTAAGATAACTGAATTTAGATATATTTCGACAAAAATACAGTTTCCCTTAAATTCATAAATCTCTAAATCTCAAAAATACAACTTTACTTTGATAATAAAATTTTGTTAATTGAAGAACACAAAAGAGTGATATTTTTATGGAGTAATAATTTTGTTCGTTTATCTAATTACAACATATATAAGGAGAAATAGGTTGAACAAAAATACAATGGTATATAAAAGTATTGCTAATTTTTTAAAAAAAATAATAAAAAATAAAATATTTTTCTTATGTGAAATTTTCATAGGTCGAGGAGTCCTTGAAACAGTAGGAACATGAGAAAAATTCTCGTATCTTTTATTATCATTTTGAAATAAATTTAAGAGTTTATTTTATATTTTAACTCCTCAGGATACTACCTAGAAAAACCAAAATAGTTATTCACTCTAATGGGCCAAGGCATTGTTTGCGGTTGTTGGCCTAGCCTTGGGTTTGTTGACTTTTAAAGGCCCAAATTTGTTAAAACTCAACAAAATGGATTAAGCCACGAACGCCCAAAAAAAAAAAAAGAATAAATTATATACCAATGTTTTTCTTTTTAAATTAAATTCGATTTGAACCTCTTAAAATCAACCCTTTTGCAACATTATTTTGGTTTTCTTCCCCTACAACTTCTAAGTCTTAAAGAAAAATTTGGAAGGTTTCTTATTAAAATGAATGAAATTCTAAAATGTTTTATAATTTTAAAAGAATTGAATTTGTTTTGCGCGTAATATGCAATATTATTTACTCTCAAAAAGTTAGGCCTATCAAGCAATAACAAATTAGAAGTTTGGTTTCAAAGTGAAAACTAAGATGATCATATAGTAATTTGGGTATGCGTCCAATAATTGCTTGACTTGAAAATGCAAGTTAACAATGACGGTGATGACTATTATTTTATGAAAAATGGGGACTAATCGTAGTTTGTGTCAACACAGAATGACAGAATTTCAAAGAGAGCTAAATGATTTAATACGCTAGTCGGCGCACTTGATTATTTAGGTAATTCAGGACTACATACAATCATACTTCATGGTTTTGTTTTGAGAATTGAGAAACTTAGTTAAATTCTAAGTTGGAACTCAACCTGAAATTCATAATATTAGATTGAATATAAATCAACATGCATGTAATAAAAAAAAAATTTTAAATTCTAAGTAAACCAGAAAACACAAATGATGCAGTTAATTTTTATTGATAAATCTTTCAATACAAAAATTATAAAATAAATTTCAAATTCAAAAGAGATTATTAAAATAAAACCATAATATCTTAACTTCTATTTTCAAACTTTCTTAATGCTTAATGTATGCATGTAGCGTTATTCTCAAATGTTATTTAGAACGAATGTTGTCATTTATTATATCTAATTATTTGATAAGTAAATAATTAAAAATTTCGTAATTATGCCATATCAGTACTTAATTGAAAATGCTAAAAAAATGTCAATGGTAATTAAAAAAAATTTAAAAAGGGGTAAATAGAAAAGAAAACATAAATAAGTGGTAAAATAGAAAAGAGAGGCAAGCAAAAACAAAGGCCGAAAAAAGCAATTCACAATTAATTTGAACTAATATAAAATATCATATGACCTTATAAAGATTTATACAAGCACTTCAAACCCTAGAATAAATAAGAAAATAAAATCTTAATTTAGATAAAGAAGAAAAATAAAATTTATTTTTTAAAAAAACAACCCGTTGAAACCCAAGATAAATAATTTTTAGTCTGAAAAATGAGTTTAATTGAATAAATATTTTGAATATAATATGAGTTCCATAACTCATTTGAATGCCAATTTGTAATTTTCACTATAGAACACTTAAAACCTACTTTGCTTTGGACTTCGGATGCTCCAATCGATCTAAAAACTATATACTAGCTTCTCTCATGCCATCATCGCCATCTATTGGCTCTAAGTCACCAGAAATATTCGATTATCAGTAATGAACACAAGATTACTCTCAAGAATCTTTGCTCAGATTGCTACACCATCAAAAGACATCTATAAAAGCAGAACTATGGAACCTAATATTGTCATTGCTAAAATCATCACCATCTTTTAGTCAATTTCAACAATCATTTTGACGCCACCTATTCCTCTTAACCTCGGCAAACACATCTTGATATAGGTCAATTGTAGTTTTCATTTCATTGCAGTGGGTATGAGTTATAGATTTGGTTTAATTTATGAGTGATTTACAGTTGAGACATCTAAGGGGATGGATTGTGGATTTGCATTAGAGCAACTTATCTCAATTCCTTCATGAATTTTTTTTTTTTATTAATTCATTTGAAGTTACTAATAATAGTGGCTAACTAGGTAATGAAAAAGCTCTTATTCGGGAGTATCAATATTTTCTTCCTTATCATGCCTGTTGTTGGAGCTCTAAAGAGGCAAAGCGCTAGATTATTGAATTTCGCAAATAACAAAATATCAAATCTCCTTGATTGCTATTCGAGAACAAAAATAATAAAGACAAATTTAGGATTTTTAATAAATCTTTCGTGATACTTTCGTTTAAGCATCTTCAAAAATTTCTTGATTAGCATTTTGAGTTTTGAATGATTGCAAATCGTCATCAAATTGCCATATCAAATTAAGATGATAAACATGAAAAATTAAACAATAATGATAATAAATACAAAGAACATGAAAAGATAAAGTTGATAAGAATACATAAAGAGATGATAAACAAGTAAACACTAATTTTTAAATAATTTATTTTACTTTTTCAAATTTAATTTTGTTTATAAATTTTGTCTTTCATCTATTAAGAGATGAAAAATTATTTAAAATTTTTATTATTTTCTCTTTTTAAATATATTTTATTTATTAAAATATAAAAATTAATATTTTTATTTTATTAAAATTTAGATTCAATTAGATATTAAAAAAATAAGGTCCAAATCAAGCTATTTTTTAAAATTTTTAATGATTATACATTACCACATCATTGTTATTTCATCACTAACTAATGGTATTAGAGAGTTTGTTCTATATCTGCTAATAGAGTTAAACTTTGAATCCTAAATTATCATAAAAAAATTTAACAGATTCTAAAATACAAATCCTTAAAACTATAAGAAAATTTTCCATACTTTCCCCCTACAAACTAAATCTCACCATCCACTTTTAATAGTTATATAAAAAAAAAAAAGGAAAAAAAATGAAAGCCGAAAAGGTATAATCATGGGCTTCTCTTTTGCTCAAATTTTAACAGGGGCCCCATTTTCTTTATCCAGCCCGAACTCTTTTAAGCTTGAAGTCTTGGATGCTAGCCATAAAAAACAGGTTCAAGTATTGGAGCTAATCTTTTTATGAATTCTTGATGAATATTGAGTGTTTTCTTTTTGGCGAACGTAATGGATTGAGTTGGCTGAATCTAAATAAATGTTCTTTCCAACCTAGCATACAAAAAATTTCTAACATATTGAATGTCATACATAGCTTTCACTTCTCCAAATAATACTGCTGTTCAAAGGCTTAAAGAATAATAAATATATACTCATAAATTGAATGAAAAATCTCAGTTACTATATATTTGGATTTGGTCTTTCTTGATCTGGAATAGACCTCGAGCTTGGTAAATGAAAAGAAGCTACATTAGAAAAATAAGAAACTGCTGCAATGGTGCAATTATGGTTTATTTGAGGAGTAATCCATTTTAGATCAATTATTTAAAGGCATCTAGAAGTAGCAACACATAATTATATATCGATAATTGCAGATTTCGATTTGATTTAGATTTAGATTCTTTATTTTATTTATTATTTGAATTATTTATTTACTCATATTTATTATATAAATATAAATTATGAATACATACAGCTGATTGATTTAACAACATTCATAATTAACTATCAAAAAATTATATAATGTAATATTCAATGATTTTTATTTTGTTGACTTTTATTTAAACATATATAACTTATATACAACATATATAATTTATATGGTATAAAATTATTTTAAATAAGTTATATATATATATATATAGAGAGAGAGAGAGAGAGAGAGAGTTGGGTTAAATTCAGTTTATCATGGTTTGAGTTCTATTTGATTCGATATTTTTAATTATGTTCTTTTTGGATTGTTTTTTTATTTGATTTATTCAAAATCCATACTCATCTTAATTTATTTATTTATTTATTATTGTTATTATTTTTGAAATGAAAAATCTTATTTTGTAGAGTCCAATGACTTATTTAGGGTGGAGTTCGATCACCTAGTGGTTGCATTCGAGAAGATTAATTCCATAGTCTCCTACTTTAATATAGGTATTATGTTTTAACTATAATATTTTATGCAAGTCTACGAAAGAGGATAAACAAAATCGATAATGTTCATTTTAATATATCTTGCTTTTTTTTTTTTTGTCAAAACCTAAAGGAGTTTTATTGCAATCACTAGATAAAAAATATAGAGCAAAAACATAGCAGCTCACAAATTTAACCACCTATCTATCACTATTTTATCCCTCCCAATATTCAAACTATACAAATTTAATGTTATGGATAATTCTATTGTTATTATTATTATTATTATTATTGTTTACACTTAGCTGTTGAAAAATTACAAAATTTCTTTCTCCACAAAAAATGTATAGTAGTTGAAAATATTAATTTTCTGATTTTGAACAGTAGGCCCTTATCAATACTTCTTTTAAAATTGCAAATCTCCCTTCTCCAGGGTAAAACTCTCTATACCACAAAGCTGATAAAAAAATTTTCCATAAAAGCCAAGAGGGTGAGTAATTAAAAAATAAATGTGTGAACTCCACAATAGACACATGTATCATATGTAGTAAGATGTCATTGCCACAATAGACACCTAGCCTTCAACTTGCCATTAGTAGTGAACCATAGAATAAAACTGTCTAGAAATATGGCAAAGACCCCAAACAAATCTATACCAATTGACAGATGATCTAGAAGATCTCATCAAATGCCATGCTGATGCAATCGAAAACTTACCATTGTCCCTGCTCCATTTAATACAATTTGGTTTATTAGGCTGCACAGTGAAATGTGTTTGGTTTATTAGGCTGCAACTTCATCTGCTGCATTTGGAATTCCCCGATGTGTCTGCCCCATAACTCAGTGACCATAGCTACCTTAGGCTCTCCTATTCTGAGTTTAGGAAACATGTGACCGTGAATCCAAGGATCATGCCAAAAAGCAAATGACTCCTCATTGCCGAACTCAAACAAAATGGCTTTAAATTTCGTCCTCAATTTCAACATTTGCCTTCACCTCCAGCTAGCATATTATAAGGTGGCATAATATGCTAATAACTCAAACTTTTTAAGAGGATTGTATTGGATTAGGAGAATTAAAAACTTTTATGAACTTCAAAAATTAAGAAATATTTAATAATGACTTTTAAAAACTCTTAAAAATCAAAAAATATTCGATAAAAACTTTTAGTGGGGTGTATTAAATTATAAAAATTAAAGATTTTTATGAACTTTAAAAGTAAGAAGTATTCAATAATGACTTTTAAATACTTTTTAAAAGTCAATAAGTATTCAACAAAAATTTTTAAAGACTTTAAAATAATCTATAAAATAAAAAAATATTCAATAAAATTTTTAAAGATTTTAAAAAAACCTATAAAAATCTCGATAAATTCCGTTATAACTTTTATAAAGTCAATAAAAGTTAATCATTATTCAAAAATTCATTGACTTTTAAAAATGATAAAATTTTGTAGACTTTGACTGACTTTTTAGTATAAAACATCTAAAAAAAAAATTCTCTTTCACATTTTCTTAAAATTTCTCAAGAGTTTTATAAATTTTGAAAATAAAGTCTTTAAAAGCTATTTATAAATTTATAAACTCTTTAAAAATTATTAAAAAAAATCTATAAACTTTATAAAAGTCATTCACTTAAAAAACTATAAAAGTATTAATTGAATACATCGTTTAAAGATTTTTACAAAGTCTATAAAAATTAAGAAGTATTCAATAAAAACTTTTAAAAAAATCTATAAAAATTAGGATATATTCAATTGTAACTTTTTTCAAGTTCATAAAAATTAATTGACATTCAAAAGTTATTGATTTTTAAAAGTAATAGACTTTTGTAAACTTTGGATGACATTTTTTGTAATAGTATAAATATAAAATTTTAAAAATTATTTTTCACATTCTTTTAAGATTTTTCAAGATTTTTGTAGATTTTGAAATAAAGTCTTTAAAACTTATTTATAAATTTATAAACTCCATAAAAATTATTTAAAAAATCTATAAAACTCTACCATTCACTTAAAAGTCTATAAAAGATTTAATTGAATGGATGCCCCTCTATAAAAGTTTTGTAGAACTCTCAAGTAAAAGTAAAAAAGAAAATATGGACTCTTTACTTTTTTTTTTTTTTTTCAAAGATAAGTGATTGCATTAACTAGGCTAAAATTTATAAAGCATGAGAGATACAAAATCATGAGATCTAAGCAAAAGACAAACTTTCCTTAGGAAGCATTGTAGCTAACTATCAGATTACTCTTTACTTGACATATCATTAATTTATAATTTTGATATTTGACACATTTATAATAGTTAAGAACTTGACATGTGCTATATTTTAACATATTTAATAAATTTTTAATTTTATTATTTATATTTGATTCATTGTGTATTTAATTTATTAAATGAAGAAAAAAAATATTTTAGATTCTCTTTTATTAGTATTTTGTATATATCTATATATGAATATAGAAATTATATACACACACACTATTTAATTTTCAATAAAATTACTTTTATATTTAAAAATTAAATTTTATGAAAAATATATTATGTTACAATAGATAGAATTAATAAGTATTAGAGTTATATTAATATTTTTCAGTACTATCAATTAATAAAATTAAATTAATTAAAATATATTGTAAAAATTTAATAATTGCAAATATTTAAAAATTTATAAAATATAAAGATTAACCTAAAGATTTTATATAATTTTAAATAAAAATATTAAATAGATATATAATACGTGGATTAATATCTTATTCATCGTAATTGAGAAAGAGAGTATTCTTACACAGATCATAATCCACTAAATAAATCTCCTAGGAAAACCCAATCCCATTAACATTTCTTCTACAGAGTACCATTGAACTTAATTATAGGTTATTTTCAAATTTGTTTTGCTTGCACAATTTGAGTGCTAAGATATTCTGTGATAGTTAGATTAATTCATGCACCAGCAATATATTATCTAATATTCTTCTTCCAGTTAAAAAAGCGGACTATGGCTTACTAATTGTTAGAACCTGCTTCATTCGTCGAGCCAAAATCCTAGTAATACCCTTATACAATACATTGCAACAAGATGTAGGCCTAAAGTCTTCCAATTCTTCTGCATAAGCAACCATAAGAGAGTAATGGAAGTTGCATTAATTTGCTTCAGAAGCTTACCAGAAACGGGAAAAAAAATCTAGAATGGCTTTAGTAATATTGCCCCTAATCACTTATGGGCATGATGTTTTGTCTTTATAATATTTAGTAATATGTCATTATTGTACCATATATATATATAGCTTAACAAAAAAGACTTATTTAAATTAAAATTAAAAATTAATTTTGAATTTGATGGAATCAATTAAAAAAGTTGAGAGTTTTGAGATTTAATTGGAGGATAAATTTGAAAAATAAAGTTCGCGCACTTTATTGATAAAAAAATAATATTGAAAATTTGAAAATCACTTCTGAGATTATTTTGATAATTTATATATATAAAAAGTACATATATGAATCTTTCCAATTGATTTCTTGGAAAGACCACCATTACGAACACTAATAAATTCTAAATTCAGGACACACAATTACCGCTACTTGATATGGACCCACGTTCCTCCACTAGGAACAGCTTCATGAACCACAAACAACTGATAATATCCCGACGGTGCTACTGCGGCGGTTGTCGGTGCATTAACATCAACAACATAGTTGACGCCGTCAACCACTCTAATGTAGTTGTCCAAAGCCAAAACCAACTACCGTTGATTCATAGCAAAAGAATGAGTAGTAAAAGATTGTGCCACCATTGTCACATAAGTGTTGTTAACATTATTTTCTTTCTGCTGTAACTTTAATCCTATAGAGCATTTGTCCTTGTAACCAAGATTCACCCATGGCGTTATCCAAGTGATTGACGGCCGTGTAATCTTAGTTGAGCTGATATAAGGAGGATAAAATGCTTCTGGGCTTAGTTCAGTTGGATAGAGCGCAGTGAAATTGTAGTTTCTGTTAGGATTGGTGCCTCCCACCAAGACACTACCATCTGATAGCAAATGAGCAGTCGAATGATACAGACGTGGAATCGGAGAAGGGCTCATAATCTCAAACCTACTAACTTTAGGCATATTGGGGCGGTACAGGACTGGGTTTAGTACTGGTTCTCTTGCAGCATTCCATCCTGCTGTTCCTTTAGCTGCTCCATTTATGATTAGCACATCACCTGTTGGCAAATTTATCATATCACCCATCACTCTGTTGATTGGCATTTCTTCCATTTCCCAGCTAGGATTCTCTGCTGTTATTACTAATCGACCGCAGGATTTCGATGCAGAAATATAACTCCCGGCATCCGCTTTCTGATTAGCATCTGGCAATGTCCCACTGCAGATAAAAACTTGTGCATCTGGGATTGTGCTGAAGTTGGTGTTGAGTAATAGAGGAAGCAGAACTGAGGTGCCAGTACTTGGATAGTTGCGAGAGATGCCACCAGGCATGACAGGACAGTTTTTAACCACTTTGTTGTTGATATAGTCGAGAAGAATTGATCGATCATTGGCAAAAACGAAAAGATTTCCATCTGGAGAGAGGTGTAAGAAAGGGTAAAGATTGTTTGGAATCAGGGGAGAATATATAGTTTCTTTCAGGAATGGAAGTTGATATAGTGTTTGGTCAGATTTTGAAGTTTTAGGAATGAACTCGTAATTGAACTGATATCTTCCCCCAACAAAAATGAACTTCCCATCTGGTAAAACTTGATTTGAAGCATACCATCTAGGTGTAATTAGACCATTAGGATCCTTGACCCAGTCGCAATCCGTGCAGGGTTTCAACGACCTAACAACGCGTTCTCCAAGCCTATATCCGCCACTCTGCACTAGCACACCATCCTGTGACAATGCCCCTGAAGGGCACCATGTATCAGTGAGAATACTGAGTGGTCTAAAGTTTCTGTATATGGGATCAAACTCCACCGAATGGGCAAAGCAATCAGTGTTCTGTGACTCACTAATGCATTTCCCTTGCGGTAGAGAAAGATTGAGAGGGCCAAAATTCGTCCTGTCAAAAGCAATGATGTTATCGTTGGAACAATTGCATGTGCATTGCTGAAATTTCAATGCTTCTCTTCAACAACTTCCATCTTCCTTGATAATGTGGGCCTCCAATTGCTGAAATGAAGAGTGAATTGAATGCCAAAAGTAGCAAAGACAAGTTTCTTGTTTTGATCATGGCTGCAGTGCTCTGGTATATGGTAGATGCGTGTGATGTGGATGAATTACCTAATTTGTTTTATTGATTTGAAATCAACTGAGATGGAGCATCTAAAGCCTTCACTTATAGGTACTGACATGAAAGTGCTACCGCTAATTATCAAGTTAATTTTTGTTTGGTCGAAATAATTATCTAGTTGATTGAGTGAATACTATTTGTCTTCCATGAGCAATAGACTGCAAATATTACATGTTTTCAAACAAGAATGAGATTCCAATTAATGATAAGACATATACTTAAATGATTTAATTGGTCATTTGGGGATTGATTGCATGCGCAAGTTGGATCTAGAATGGTAGCTATGCTCTTTAAAAAGATTTGACCTTATTAGCTGTAACTGCATGGCCGGGCGGTTCAGAGATGGGGTTATTGTGGCTGTAATGTGCAAAGAGTTAACATCGATCAGAGTGTTGCAAAATTACTCATGAAACCCACATCTTTTAACTGCTAAATTACTACACTAATAAGAAGTAGACGAATTTAAGCTATAGTGACATGTAATTTATTAAAATAAGTATAAAAAATTGCTCTCTCTCTCTCTCTCTCTATATATATATATATATATATTTAAAAATTAAGAATTTCAAAATTTAAATTTATAATTCATAAAATCTCTCAATCTCTCATTTTTTAAGAAAATTCTTCCAATGTTTTTTAAAAAAATTAATTTTTGCATTTTAAATAATAAAAATCTTGAACTATTTAGAATAAAAACTTCTAATAAATATTTAAAAAATCAATTACATGAGATTAATTAAGATGATATTTTATTTTTTATTCAATTTATCTCATTTTTTATTTAATTGAATTTATTATGTACTTTATATGCTGATTTTTTAATTTTAAATTTAAAATTTTAATTTATAATTCATAAAATTTCTCAATCTCTCATTTAAAAAAAATTCATCTCAATCTCTCATTAAAAAATTAGTTTTTTTATTTTAAAAAATAAATATTTAATTATGATGATACATTTATTTTGTATTTAATTTAATATTTTTTAATTAGTTAAATTTATTTTATATACTTTTATTTGAAGAATTTTAATTTTATATTTAAATCTATAAATTTTTAAAATTTAAATTTATAATTCATAAAAATTTTCAATATCTCATTAAATTTTTTTTCTCCCAATCTTTCCTTAAAATTTTAATTTTATATTGTAAATAATAATTTATTTAAACTAAAAACTTTAAGAAATATTTAAAAATTAATTACATGAGCTTAATTAAGATGATACTTTTATTTTTTTATTCAATTTAATCTCATTTTTACTTAATTAAATTTATCATATACTCTTATATGACAATTTTGTATTTAAATTTTTAAAAATTTTAAAATTCAAATTTATAATTTGTAAATCTCTCAATATCTTTTTTTAAAAAAAAATCTGTCAATCTCTCCTAAAAAATTAATTTATATATTTTAAATAATAAATTATTAAAATAATTTAAAATAAAAATACTAAGAAATATTTGAAAATTCAGTTACATGATATAAACCTAAATATTCTTAAAAAAAATTATCCTTGAAAAAAAATAAGGATTGATTAATTTATTATTTAAATTTATAAAGGTGAAATTTTATAATTAAAAACATGAAATTAACATAAAATTAATTATGTATCAACTAAGATAGAAATAAAATTTTAATATTTTTGTGAAAAATTATTTAAATTAAGTAAAAATAAAAATATTATCTTAGTTAGATTTAAACTAAATTTTGAATCTAATTGAACTAACTGAAAAAATATAAGAATGAATTGAGTCTAAATATATACTTTAGTAAATAATAATTTTGACTTGGAGTACAATTAAAACAAACTCGTTAAATTACAGTGCAATTGAGTAAATTATAAATTTTGGATACAATTAAAAATTTACGAGAGGATTTGAGTTTTTTGAGTTGTTAAGTCCAACACATTTTCTTATAACATATGAATATATAAGATAAATTATTATATAAATTTTTTCATCATAATATTTTGTTAAATATATTAGTACCAAATTTTTAGTGTCTATCAAATTAGATATAAGAAGTAATATTGTCATAATAATATTTTATAATTATATTAAATAATTTTCAAAATGATAAAATTATTTTACCACAATAAATAATTTTTGTTCTTACTAAATAACTCGTTATTATAAATAAGAAATTGAAATTTAGGTACATGAAAAGACACAGTTTAAATTTATGAAAAATAAAAATATCTTCATATTTTAAAAAATAAAAGTAAAATTAAAATTGAATTTGAATTTAATTAAATAATCTAAATATTTTTTAAAAATAATTTTTTTCTATTTTAATTATTATACTTTATATATATTTAGTAATAAAATTTATTTTTGTATATTATCATCAAGTCAATTGGGTCAGGTCATAGATTAATCAATTTAAGTCAGTTTTACCCTACTCTTCACATTAAGTCTTGATTTAAAAATTTTCCGATCATTTGGAGTGTGTTCGGATTCGGGTCATCTTTTCTCAAGCGAGTTTGAATTGGGTCAAAAACTGTCACTTCTACTTGCAAGGAAGAGGAATTAAACAATAAAATGTAAATAAAGTTAATAAATTAATCTCTTTTATGAGTTTTTTATAATGTAAATTAGAGAAAATGAAGGTTACAAGTTTATATTCATTTACTTTCAAATACTTATTTTTTTAACTCCTAAGTTGGAGATTAAAAGATGAAATGAAAAAAATTTGTGTAGTTTACATCCATTAGCCCCTTGAAAAGATTTCAAAATAAAGTGAAGTTAATTAAATTTATTTACATTTCATATCATACTTTCTCATTACTTTTTTAACCTTTCTTTCACTCTAAAGAAACTCCAACCCGATATCTAAATTAGCCTATCGATTAAGGATCTTTTAGTCATTTAACAATTTTATTCTTCATTCAGTACTTTTATATATAACTAGGTTTCTTAACACGTGATTTATATGTATTTTCAATTTTATTTTAATATTTTTAATTAACTGATGAGAATCTAATTTTTTTTTATTTATCTTATTAGTCATAATATAAAGTGTATTATCCTAAACATCTAGCAATATGCAGAGTTATAAAATTTATAAAAACACTACATAACAAATATGAAGTTTTCAACTCACATAAAGTAAAGAATTTTAATTTCAGTTCACTATTAATCTTTAGATTGGCTTGAAAACTCAAAACATTATACAATCGAATGTGTTAATTTTTTTTTTTCATATTTTTTAACTTTCATTTTTTCTTTTCTCACCTATTTCTTTGTTTTTTTTTTCTTTTGTTCTATTTTGGTGTCTCTTCATTTTTTTTTAATTTACCATAAAAGCATTCTTAAGTCAATTCACATTCAATTAAAATTAATCTCTCTGCAAGTGATTATTAGGGTGTATCTCCCACATTGATTGAGTGCATTTAGAGATATTTATTATCTTTGGATACTGATCCCAAAAATTTAATAAAAAATTAAATTTTATCTATTTAGTTTATTTTTATATTCTTTTTCAAAATATTGTTTAAACTAAGATTTTTGTTCTTAAGTTACTCTGTTTCTTTTTAAGATATTTAGTGTAGTTAGGTTAAATGATAATAATAATAATAATTCATTAAATCTAAATTTAGTAATTAGATAATAAACTAACTAACTACCAGTTAGTAATTGTTTATTAAGAAAGCTTTGGTAATATCTAAACTTGCGAAGTACAAGTTAGATATAGAAAAAAAAAAAACATATAGAATAGAATTTGAAAAGATTAAAACGTATTTATGAACTTCTGAAGTATAAGAAAGTATATAGATATTTAAAATAAATATTTCAAGATTTCTAAAATATATAAACTCTTAAAGTCTATAAAAGAATTCTAATACATAGAAACAAATTAAAGGGAAAGAATATTAAAATTCTTATTTCTAATATTCTAAAATTATTCTTCTAATTAAGGTTATCTTAGTCTTTTAAAAAAATTATATATAAATACAGATATGATATACATAGAGATATATATGTGAAATCTCCAATTTTCTATTTCTTGGTAAACTTGTTCTCTGGGTATTTGTTTTTTAGAACCTGGCGGATATGATCATCGGGGGATTTTTTTCTTCTTATATGCACATGGTCAACACATAATAATCTTCGTAATTTTTATTGTAGATTAGGTAAGGAAGGTGATTTTCGCTAACGCTTCTGCTTAATGCATACTTTTGGTTTAAAACCATGAATACGGCCAAAATCAATCGCTGGTGGTGCAGCCAAACTTAGCATTATAGAAAAGCATTGAGTTGGTTCTTAGTTGTGTGAGTGAGGTTGAAATTTTTATGTGGGCTAATATTAATTATGAGTTTATTTTAATTATTTATAAAACGGACTGAATAATATAGTTTATTGATTTGGGATAAGTCTAATTAAAATGTGATCAATTGAATTATGAGCTTGTGACACCTTTTGTAAGCTGATATGGAAGATGGTCAGCGTAAGCCTATTTTAACATGGACCTGTGATGGGTGGACCTGTTAAAATCTATTATAAATAGACTAAGTCCCCTCTCCTGTCTTCATATTAAAAAGCTCTAGTTGCTACACCTATCGTAGCAGTCTTGTGAGAAGGTCATGAAAACTTAACTTTATTTTTCAACTCTTCTGACACAATTATCCGAGTGTTATATTTTTAGTGATCGGAATAATGACGCAGAACAATTTGAGATCCAAAGCATAAAGAAGTATGTAATTTGTTTCCACTTTTGAATTTACGACGCAAACAGATACACAATTTGCTATCGCTTAACTGTAAATTGGTGTTCTAAATTTATGCACTAGGTCCTGAATAAATTCTTACAATTTGGTATTAGAGTTTTGGGATTGTACATAATTTAGAACTCTAAATATTTTGTATTGATAAAAAAAGTAATTATTATTGTAATAATTGATGTTGTTGTATCAATGTATTATATATTTATTTGCCCCTACCGTAACGTGTTAGCCGCTTAGAGCGGTTGGTTGATATGGTGGCTAGGGTTTCTAAAAGTCACGGGTTCGAAATTCGGTTTTGTCAAAATTCCCTTTTCTCTGCAAACTTTTTTTTTTTCCTTCTCTTTTCTTTCAAACAATCTCGGTCCCAAAATCACCAAAGCCCGACATTCCTTCCCCACCGCAAGCGGCATTCCTCCCCCCAACGCAAGTAGTCTTCTTTTCTCTTGCAATCCAAATACGATTCGGCTTGGTGTCCGATTCTTGATCGGATTGGTGTTGATTTGCGGCAAGTAGTTTCCTTGTTCTTCTTTTTCTTTTTTTTTTTTTCTCTTCTTCTTTAAAGAAAATGGGATGACATTGTTGCGTGTGATGGTTGTTTTGGTTGTTGTTGGTGGTGGTGAGATCTATGGGTTGGGCAGTAGTGGTGGATATGGACGCAGGCGAAGTAAATAAAAGAGAAGAGAAGCCGAGGAGAAGAAAAAAAAAAGATTTGAGGATAATAGAGACTCTAATTTTTGTTTTTCTATTACAAAATTTTTAATCTTTTAATGTTTAGTTGACATTGAAGCAGTTTGGTTTTTCTGGGTTTGATCGGTCGATGGATTTTAGGCAGGCCTGGTGTAGCAGCAAGGATTTTTATTTCTTTGGTTTTATATGACCGCAGGCTTCTTCATTGGTGTGTACCCTGATTGGGTTTTTCCTTTTTAGTTGGTTATGTTTGTTTTCTTTGTCAATGGGAATTTTGCTCTGGCAATGTCGACGTGATTTATTGAAGTTGGAAGTTCTTAGTCTTTAGCATATGTTTAGTTGCCCAGAAAATCGAGGTGGTCAATGAAATCATGAATTGGGGTCTTATGTTTTTTTTTCTTTTTAATTGTTTTTTTTAAGTAGTTTGAAATTCAACTTAACAACCAATATTGTTACTGGTGCTCAGTCTAAGTGCTGGTTTTGGTTTCATCTCGGAGATAATGTTATTTAGAAGAGAAATCATATATGTGCTTTCTTTTGTTAGTTTTTTGGCAGATGAACAAAGGTTCAATTTTTCTTAGTTCTTTGTGCATGTTGATTGTTTAGGGATAGTGGGTTCGGTTGGGTTCTCGTTTGTGTCCATTCTTCTGCCAAATTCCCCTCTCAGAATTGGCATGACTTTAAGAATCCTAATTGGTTGGTGAACTTTTTAATATCCTCTGCCAATAAAGATTCCAAGTTAATATTCTATTGCTGATAGAATCAGAGAACTTGAATTCAATTTGTTCATTACAAACGTGGTGACGGAAAAGGGAGCTCATAGGAGGGTTTTTTGATAGGCATGGGTCCAATCCCACTGGGCTAGCAATTGAGAGTGGTTTGGGTTTGGTTAAGGACACAGGCCATGGGCCGGAGAAGATGGTTTTGGATAGGTTGGGGCAGCCTATGGCTATTGGGCTCGGATGAGGCAAGTGGGCCCTTGCGGGCTTGCCCATGTCCTTGAATGGGAAAGCAGGCCCTTGCGGGCTTGCCAAATGGATATGAAGCTTAAGAGGAAAAAAATGGGAAAAGGATGCAGGCCGTGGGTTTCGAAACAACAACCATAGGGCTCCCAGACATGGTCTTAGCCAACTGAATTAAATGAATTGCTTATTAATTTTTGATGCAGATTAATATTTATATAAGCAGTTTTATACCCATGCACCTCATGATATATTTCAATTTTATTTTCAATAATTATTAATACATATATATATATATATATATATATATATATTTATGTAATTTATATATATATAATTGATTGTCTATTTATTATTTAGTGATATTGACCTTGTGATAAAAATTAAATAAATAGACAATAAATATTTGTTTTGCACATTTAAGAGAAAATAATCATATGCTTAAAATTAAGGTATATTATGTTTGGTACCTTGTGTATCTTTTTGGAAATATATATTTGTGTTTAGTATATATTTTAATTGGGCTATTATAAATCTCTAATTAAAAATAATTTTATGGGTTGATATGAAAGTTACCGCCAAAGTGGGACATCCATTGAAATTTGTAGAGTTATTTTTAATTCTTGCGAAAAGATAATTCCAAATCAATATATATAATAATCTGCCCAAAAGGGGTTATTAGATGCATTAATTTTGAAAGTGTTTGTTGAAATAAAAATTTCAAATTAATGTATATAATAACATGCCTAAAGGGGGTTATTAGATACATTAATTTTGGGGGAGCTTGTTGAAATGGAAAAAAAATTCCAAATTAATGTATATAATAACCTGCCCAAAGGAAGTTATTAGATGCATTGATTTTGGGAGAGCTTGTTGAGATAAAGAGAAAATTTCAAATTAATGTATATAATAACATGCCCAAAGGGGTTATTAGATACATTAATTTTGGGAGGACTTGTTGAGATGAAGCTATTTGTGCTTGGAGGTGCATTAGTCTAGAGAGTCTGTCTGCCCAAAGAGGATATATTTCTCGAAACTAGTGTGATCTCAATTGTGAGCTTCATAACTAGAAATTCTATTGCATGTGCATGTTCTGCCCAAAGGGGAATATGTAGTGATGCCAAAATTTTCTAGATTGTGTAAATTGCAAATTTGTTTTGGGTATAGTCGAATTCTAATACATGCTTTTGTTTTGTCGCAAACAATCTCCTTTAGTTTCAACAATAGTACTACGAATTTTAAACTCTTGATTAGCACAAACTTTAAAAGGTGTAAATAGAACATTTGTTTGTCTTTAGAATGAATGAAATAGAATATGCTATTTATGAAGATGAGTCTGCTAAACCCACCTGTGAAAGTGATATTGGAGAAAAAGAATTGCATGCCAAATTAGTCTTATGGCTATGAGAGAAACTATTCATGAATCCCTTAGGAGTATTTTGCCCACTATATGTTACTGTCAAAGTTTTCATTGCTGGTATATAAAATAGATAATTTGTATTGATAAGGTTGAGGTTGTGACCCTTATGAGTCAGTTAGCTAGTATGGAATACAACCATAGTGGGAGTGTAAGAGATTATATTCTAAATATGATTCACCTTTACACTAAACTTAGGGGTCTTAAATATATCAGCTTGACATTGGAATCTGGATTTTGTCTAGTTTTGGAGAACACCTTTTATGTTTCATCTTTTATTAGAAATTTGGTTTATGTTTCTATTTTGGATAAAAATGGATATCATTTTACTATTGGTGATGGAAGAGCCAATATGTTTTCCAGATTCTAAATTGATCGGCGGATGTGTTTTGTTTGACAATTTATATAAATTGTGTTTGGATGATGCAAGAGATTGTGAACCTTCTTGTGAAGCTAATGTTGAGGCCAAAAGATCCTTAATTAAAGAAAATTTTTTTTCATTGTGGCACAAATATTTAGGTCACATATCTAGAGAAAGAATTGGAAGACTAGTGAAAGATGATATTCTTCCTTCTCTTGATTTTGAGGATCTAGATATTTGAGTGGATTGTATAAGAGGTAAATTGACTAAGAATAAAAAGAAAAGTGCTAATAAAAGTTCAAATCTTCTAAAGATTATCCACACTGATATTAGTAGACCTTATTCACCAATTATTTGTGGCAATAAATATTTCATTACCTGTCAGAAGTTCTGTTGGGGCGATGAGGCCTATCTTGGTGAATGTGATTATAATATAGGTCATGTTATTGATCATGTATCTTATGATGAAGTTGTTAATAGTGTTTATTCTGATTTCTGAATTGATGCTATAAAAAATGAGATGACATTAATGAGTCACAATAGAGTTTGGGAACTAGTGAAACTTCCTTCTAATAATAAACTCATAGTTTGCAAATGGGTATTCAAAACCAAAAAGAATTCTAAAGGAAATGTTGAGAAATTTAAAGTCAGATTGGTTGCTAAGGGGTTTACATAGCGTGAGGGTATTGATTATAATGAGACTTTTTTCCATGTTTTCCTTTAAAGATTCATTTAGAATAATTATGGCATTGGTTGCTCATTTTGATTTAAAATTGCATTAAATGAATGTCAAGACGATATTCTTAAATAGTGATTTGGGTGAGAAAGTTTATATAGTGCAACCGGAGGGTTTTAAAGGAAGTGGTAAAGAACACTTATTTTGTAAACTGAAGAAATCTATTTATGGTCTCAAACATGCTTCGCGTCAATGGTATCTCAAATTTGTTGAGATAAACATTTCACTTGGTTTCACCGAGAACAAGATAGATAAATGCATTTACCATAAGATTAGTGAGAGTAAATTTATATTTCTTGTTCTTTATATTGATGATATTTTGTTGACTAGTAATGACATGAGAATGATTTGTGAAACTAAGTAGTTACTCTCTATGACTTTTAATATGAAAGATCTTGGAGAAACATCTTTTGCCTTGGGTATTGAGATTCATCGTGATAGATCTCATCATTTATTAGGTCTTTCTCAAATGGTCTACATTGATTGTATGTTCAGTAGATTCAATATGCAATCTTACAAAAGTGGTGATGCTCCTATGGTGAAAGGAGATAAATTTAGTAAGGAGCAGTATCCTAAAACTGATATAGAAAGGCAAACCATGATTAATATTCCTTATGCAAGTGCAGTTGGCAGCTTGATGTATGCCTAAGTGTGTACAAAACCAAATATTGCATACATTGTCAGTGTTCTTAGTCGATATCTTTCTAATCCTGATTGGGATCATTGGGTAACTGCTAAGAAGGTAATGAGATACTTGCAAAAGACGAAGGATTATATATTGGTTTATAAGTGTGTGGATGATCTTGAAATGGTAGGGCGTTCAAACCCTGATTTTTCAGGCTTTCAAGATGATATAAAATTCACTTCGGGTTATATTTTTATATTTGTCGGTGGTTCTGTTTCATGGATAAGTGTTAAACAAACACTTACAGCATCTACTACTATGCAAGCTGAGTTTGTTACTTGTTATGGTGCTAGTACACAAGCCATATGGTTGAAGAATTTTATTTTTGGTTTGCTTGTGGTTGATTCTATTGCTAGGCCACTTCAAATCTATTGTGATAATAATGTTATTGTTTTCTTCTCTAAGAATAATAAAAGTTCAAGTGGTTCTAAGCATATGAAGATTAAATATCTTGCAGTCAGAGACTTAGTAAAGAAAGGAGACATTGAGATTCAGTACGTTAATACTGATTTAATGTTAGCTGATCCTCTAACCAAAGGACTTAGACCCATAGTTTTCAAGAAACATGTTTGTGATATGAGTATTGTGGAGTCCTTTGATGTGTTTGGTTAGTGGAAGTTTTTTGTGTTTGTAATTGAACGTCTAAGTTAAATAATTTTGTTACATTACTTATTCATATTTATTTATATGAATTAAGTGTTTTGTGGTTGTTTGTTATGCGTATGTGTACATTATATATATCTATATAACATGTTTTGAGTTGTGGTTAATATGCTTAAGACTGATGTGATTATCTTAAGCAGAGCTGGTTTCCAATTGCGTTTCTGGAAACAAATGCTAAGGCATTAAGGTTAATATGCTTAAGATTGGTGTGATTATCTTAAGCAGAGCTGGTTTCCAATTGTGTTTCTAGAAACAAATACTAAGACATTGTGATTGTATTTCTAAATGGAAATAACAACCTTATTTTGAATCCTTGTGAATTTCTCTTGCTCGTTTAAGCATGTGTGAAAAAGAAATGTTTGGAAGATTGACAAGAAAATAGTGTATTGATCACATGCGGCGCTATTTTTTTGCTACACTGTCATATCGGAATCCAGGTCGGTTAAGTTGTCAATATTTGTGACTATGGATTGGTACTATATCAATAAGGGGCATAACTACTGCTATGATCCGATATTGATGATTTAATGTGGACAAGATTGTGTTTGAGGTGTCATTTTATCAATAAACTATATGTTTTCTAAAAAATTGTAGCTACATTTGAGTTTAAAGTATTCAGTCCGAGAGTCATTTTCAAAAATATTTTCTTTCTTAAAACATGAAAACGTCATAATTAATATTGCCCAAGTGGGAGAATGTTAGAATTTTTATGTGGGATAATATTAATTATGGGTTTATTTTAATTATTTATAAAACGGACTGAATAATATAGTTTATTGATTCGGGGTACGCCCAATTAAAATATGATCAATTGAGTTATGAGTTTGTGACACCTTTAGTGTGCCGATATGAAAGATGATCAGTGTAAGTCTATTTTAATATGGACCTGTGATGGGTGGACCTATTAAAATCTATTATAAATAGGCTAAGTTCAATCTTCTGCCTTCATATTGAAAAACCCTAATTGCTACACTCATCGTAGCCGTCTTGTGAGAAGGTCAAGGAGAGGAAAACTTAACTTTCTTTTTCAACTCTTCTGACACTATTATCCGAGTGTTCTATTTTCAATTATCGAAATAATGACGCAGAACAATTTGGGATCCAACGCGTAAAGGGGTATGCAATTTGTTTCCGCTTTCGGATATACTGTGTAAACAGGTACACAATTTGCTTTCACTTAACTGTAAATTGATGTTTTAAATTTATGTACTAGATCCTAAATAAATTCTTACAAGTGGATCATTGTATGTAGCTGCAATAACTTCAGTCACGCTGCATAGCAGGGTTGAGCAAAAAGCTTTAGGTGGATTTTTTAAAATCAATTAAATTAAATTTTATATTGAACATTTGAATAAACTGAAAAGAATAGATATACAAACTGAATTGAATCAAAATTATAAAATTCGGTTCAATTTGATTCAATTCAATTAATTTAATTACATGTATTTTAAATTTAATTCAATTCAAATTAGTTTGATTTATTAATAATTTCGGTTTATTCGATTTTTTATATAAAAAATTGAACTGAAACTGAAAACTAAATTTTTTTTAAAACAAAAATCAAACTGAACCAATTTTATTAAAAAACCAAATCGACTAAATTAAATCTGTTCGATTGATTTTTTTGGTCCACTCCAGTTTTTGCCCACCCATGCTTAGTACCAACAATTATGCCATATGTATTGGATCATGGTATTAATTAATATTTTTCTATGCAGTTGTACTCTCATAAACTCAGAGAAAGCAAGACATTAATATTAAATTTCCAAGTTTTGAATGGGTCTAAATTCTAGTAAGTTCTCTGGTTAGAAGTACTAAGAAGGGATATTAACATTTACCTGAGAGTACATTGTGGTACTCCAAAAACAAAAGATGATTTAATGGGATGCTAAATGAATTAGTTTCTTAATGAGAAGGCAACCGGTAACTCTGTTCTGGAAGTTATTGGCATAGCAGCAGGGAGCCAGGGACCATCTTTTATTTCTTCCTAGATTAATCCATATGATCTATAAGATATAAATTAAACCAGATAGGACACAACCGCTTCAGCTTGAGGTGGTCTTCCTTTCTTCGAATATCAGTTCATTTTTATTGCTTAAACATGGGAAGAAATATGTTGGAGAGTCCTTGATGTATAGATCTTGACTTGCCAACCTGATAGTGATAAGGTAAGTCATCTCATCTTATAAATAATATGCACACTTTCGTTATCAGACTCTTGAATTTTCTATGCTCTAATCTAATTCGTCTGGCGTTATTCAAAGGGATTTAACTAAAGGCAAGAAGATAGGAACATTTTAGCAAAAGCAAATACCATATCTTCAATTTGTGAAATTTAATAGAACACATATAAGAATTTATAGCAAAATACATAAAGCTGAACGCTATATATATGTGGGATTTTTATGGGGCAGAAGAAAAAAGAATGTGATTAGCCAAGCCTGCTCAATATTGTATTGTTGATTAACGTCATAGACAACAAGAGAACTGAAAAATTACAGTAAAGGTGAGCAATCAGGAGCTGGTGTCACCCAATAGCACTGAAGATACGTAGAGAAAGGGATCCCAAGAGACATGACTACCAGCCCAGCTGTTGTTTTCAGAATGGACAAATTGTTGCTCGGATGACCAAACACCATCAGTTGGACCATCAATTTGAGATATTGGAAAGCTCATCGCGTTCATTTTAACCATCCTGCTTGTTGGCAGCACCACTGTGCGTGAATTAGGATATGGCATATCTATAGTTGGTTCAGTTGCCCCAGAAAGTTGCCATGTGGAAGTAGTGGCTGTAGTTGTAGCAGAAGCAGCAAAGGAAGCAACAGAGCTGTCAGGAATATGATTGGCCTGCATAGGCCACACTGCTTCATAAGCAGGTTCAAGTTCATTAGACCACATCAAGCTTGTTGTAGCAGAAGGTTGGCAGGGATGATGATGCCACTGAGCTGGAACATGGGCTGCCAACATGTTCCCAGGATCTAAGAGAATATCACTCTGATTAGACGACCCTGATGCATTCCCATGAAGAGGATTTAGAGTTGCAATCGGATGAGAAAGGATTTCAGTTATTGTTGGTGACAGCTCTCTCTTATTGTTGTGGCAGTGGGATGAGATTAATATAGCACCCACAGGTAAAGAAGAATTAGAAGGTGGAAGCACTCGCAATCCCTTGCCATCAAGCAGCTTTGCCTTGAGTGCGCCAAGAATCCCTTCTGCTTCAGTTCCTGTCCCACGCACATCCTCAAATGAGAAGGGCTCGATGTTATCTGCAACACCTGCACGTGAACTATCACAGGTTGTTGCGGTCCGGGGCAATTCAAAATTGGTGCGGGCATTGTCACCTCGCAAGGCCCGAGCTGCATCATCATAAGCCCGGGCTGCATCCTCTGGTGTGTCAAATGTTCCAAGCCACAGCCTAACCTTCTGCAAGGAGTCCTTTATCTCAGCCACCCATCTGCCTGATGGTCTCTGCCTCACTCCAACGAACCTGTGGTGTCCTCTTGACGATGGCTTCCTTCCTCGCAAACCATCACTTGGTGCCCCCATATTTCCTTGGTTTATTGAACCCTACCAGTGTCAAGGATCTGCATTTTTTATAATGGCCTAGCTCTGAATAGGTATCCGCAGATTTCATGTATGGACAAGTGAGAAAATGGCAATTTCGCCTTGTTAATATATTGTAATAAATGGGACGTCGCAATTGCAGGCCATGTTGTTTACATCGACCTAAGATAAAATGATTTTTTAAATCATCAATACAACTTACGCAACTACCACTACTTGATATGGACCCACGCTCCACTAGAAACCTTCATGAACCACAAACAACTGATAATATCCCGGCGGTGCTACTGCGGCGATTGTCGGTGCATTAGCATCAACAACATAGTTGACGCCGTCAGCCACTCTAATATTATCGTCCAAAGCCAAAACCAACAACCTTTGATTCATAGCGAAAGAATGGTGTAGTAAAAGATGGTGCCACCATTATCACATAAATGTTGTTAACACTATTCTCTTTCTGCTGTAACTTTAACCCTATAGAAAATTTTTTCTTGTAACCAAGATTCACCCCTGGCTTTATCCAAGTGACTGACGGCCGTGCAATATTAGTTGAGCTGATATATGGAGGATAAAATGCTTCTGGGCTTAGCTCAGTTGGATAGAGAGCAGTGAAATTCTTTGTTTCCGTTTACGATTGCTGCCTCCCACCAAGACAGAACCATCTGATAGCAAATGAGCAGTTGAATGATACGGACGTGGGATCGGAGAAGGAATCATTATCTCAAACCTACAAACTTTAGGCTTATTGGGGCGGTACAGGACCGGGTTTGATACTGGTTATCTCTCATCATTCCATCCTGCTGTTCCTTTAGCTGCTCCATTTATGATTAGCACATCACCTGTGGGCAATTTCTATCCAGGAACATAGATCCCAGCATCCGCTTTCTGATTAGCATCTGGCAATCTCCCACCGCAGATAAAAACTTGTGCATCTGGGATTGTGCTGAAGTTGAATGCACAAGAAAAAAAAAAAAATTCATTCCTTTATATAACAAAGAAGTTATGACGACGGGTAGATATAGTAATGGGCGGGGTGCTGTGGCCAAGTTAATTATGATGGCAAGCTGCTGCCAAATTGGTTTTCAACATATTTCATGGCATGGGCAAAGATAATTAATTACGGAGTTGCCACCCAAGTCGCATCTTCAAAGAACTGGGTTTCAAAAAATCGGGTTAAACAATTAATAATCTTCGTAATTTGTACTGCAGATTAGGTAAGGAAGGTGATGTTTAGCTAATGCTTCTGCTTAATGAATACTTTGGTTTGAAACCAGGAATGCGACCTAATTCAATAAAGACTTATTAGCGCCTAAAATCTTAATTTTTTCAAGTTTTGAAAAAATTAATCAATTCTTTTAATTTTGACAAATCTAGCCAAAATTTAAATTGATTAAAATAAAATTATATATCACATGACGTGAACTAAAATTAATTTTTATAAAAAAATTTAATAAAATCAGTTAACATTAGTTATTAGCATTAATTAACATTATTTTAATTTAATATTTTAATGTGACACACTATCTTATTTGATCATTCTAAATTTTAGTTAAATTTGTCAAAATTTTTTTAGTTTTAACTAATTTTACTAAAATTAAAAAAATTGATCACTTCTGTCAAAACTTGAAAAAAATTGACTTTTAAGAGTGAAAGCCTTCAATCAACGGTGGTGTAGCCAAAATTAGCATTATAGAAAAGCATTGACTTGGTTCTTAGTTGTGTGAGTGGTCCATTGTCTGCAGCTGCAAGAACATACTAGACTCCAAAATGTGACTGTAAATACAAGAATTATCTAAAGGTAGCCATTTTCTTATATAGAGTCTAAAGCCTGTAGGACTTACATTTGGACTTGTCATTTTCACTCGACCAGTATTGGCTAAGCTTTGCTCTCACAAACTTGGAGCCACCGTGATGGGCAAATTAAGCTGTAAGAGATGTTTTTTTTTTTTTTTTGGTTAATTATGCTCCAATTACGGGGTTTAAACTCATAATCTTGATCATATCCTTGAATACAATAAAGTATCATTGCCATTATTTGCTCTTACAAGATACATAATTGAAAACAAGCTCTTGAAAGATACTATTTACTCTTAAAAGCATCAATTGGGCTCATTTGAAGCTCAATTTTGATCAAAGGGTGCTACTGAAAAAGGTTCATCTAAATTTGAGTGATCTGTTATTTTAGATATATTAGGTGATAAAGTGAAAAATCAATAAAAATTGGATCATCTTTTTGTGATTAAGCCCTTCATTGAATATCCATGCATCTAAAATACATTTTGAAATGGGAAGATTATGGAATTTGCTGGGGCAAGAGCGAAACTAGAGTCTTAGATTTGGAGGGGCCAAATTCAGAACATAGTGAAGATGTGACTAAAAATTCGCATTGTATAGATGGCTTTTAACGTGTAATGCAAGAAGGGGACTTAAAATTTTTGCTTTCAAATGCTATATATCATTTTCTTTTGGAAAGCTTCCAGAATTTTAGTGCTGAAATTATTTTCTCTCAAGAAATTCACAAGCGAAAACAAGTAATAGATAGCAAAAATACTTAGCCTATATATAGTTATTGAATTACTTCTTATGATCTCCTATGTATATATCCAACCAACCGAACAAGAAAAGCATTATAACGCTATCAAACAAACATGATATCCATTAAAGAATATGCCATCGATGGAGATTATGGATTTCAGAGATGTAATGCACTAGAGGACCAAAAGAATGTTGGAAAATACAATGAAAATTAAATATTTTTGAGAAAAAAAAAAAAAAGGAAGTATATTGCTTTAAAAAAATTAAAATTTGCTTCTTTTTCTGTTGATTTCAATAAGAAGTATCCATTTATAAGTAGTCAATCAGAAAACAGCAATACTCATTCAGAGGTAATCAAATTCTATTTCACTGTTTTACATGTTTTTTATTAAAAAAGTTTTATTTTTTATTCATACCTTCAGGTAGGCTCATAAGCATCCTTTCTACAATCTGCCTGTCAGAATATTCTTCACGAAGCAACCTGATTAAGTTGGCAATGGTCATAAGCGTGTTAGCATATTTTTTTCGATGTGTTCATACTCCATCTTTTGAATTTCAAATTCTCTTTTAAGATTCACAACTAGCATCAAACATGTACAGAGTTTACATTTAAAAAATAATAGATGGTTGTAAAATTAGAGATAATAGTATATATAGTGATAAGCATCAAAATTGAGAGAGCAAATCTATTAATTAACACTGACAATTTGTTATTATTCAAAACTTCACACATATTAATATTTTTTTAAAAAAAAATTTAGGAGGGCAAAGGTTATTTTGCGAAAATTTAAGGGTTGCCAAAGTTATAAAACTTCACATATATTTAATTTTTTAAAAAAACATTTAAAAACTTAAAGGATATTTTTGAAAATTTTGGAAAGACCAAGGCTCTTCCTTGTCCCCCTGCCTCCGCCTCTGCTTTTATGATCATTGCCTTGGTTCTACTTATTGAGCAAATTCAAATGATCTCAGAAATTGAACAACGCCAACAGGCTTTTGCCTTGTGCCTCTTTGCTTTCTCCTCATTTTGATTTCTTATCTGGTCCAGAGTTGGATCTGCAGGTAATAGTGGTGGCTTTCTATCATTTTCCACTCAATCTCATAAGTCAAAAGCTTGCAAAATATGACTTCATTTAGTAGTCCATATTTGATAATTTTCTCCTAAAAAAAACAGAAGTGAAAAGAAAGAAAAATTAACTAAAGCTATAAATAAATTCCTGAAAAAGAAAAATATAAAAGATTTTCTATCAGAAAAAAAAAAAATCATATACTCTGCGTAAAGATTTTTTTTTTTTTTTTTACTCCCCTTAAGATTTTTTCAATATTGATTCCTCCGTTGAAAAAAATGAATTTAAAGAGAAAAAATAGGATTAGTTACTATAAATTTTCTGTGATTTGCTATATTTAATTAAGTTATTCTTTATATTTCGATATCGTATGATTTAATTCCTTATATTTATTTCGTTATACTACATAATTTTATTAACTTTTCTCTTAAAAATCATGGGATTTTTTTTTACTATGACTTCTTTGTAATTGTCACATTTAACTAAATTGTCCCACATTTTTCAAAGTTGCATATATAGTCTCTTTCATTTGATCTATTATATTATCAAGTTCTAAAATTATTTTTTAGTTTTCATCAAAATTATTTAAAAAGCCTGAATCCTATGATAAATTTTTTTTTATTTTATCATCTCTAATGTCATATATCTAAGTTTTGAAACAATATGAAAAAACATAAATAAATTAATTATCATCACAATTAAACACATGCAAAAATTATAATAAAATTAATTAATCAAAAAAACTGAAAATATAGAAATGAGGGGTTTTTTTTAAGGAAGTAAGAAAAGATGATATAAGAAATTTTTTAGATGTAAACATGTGCATATGAATGAACATATTTTTATCATTATAAAATATTTTATTTCTATTTTTGATCAATTTTTATTGATTATTTTTTATTATAATTTTAGTTTATCTTTAACTTTGATTATAAATAATTTATTTAATTTTTTAACTTAAAAAATTAATAAAGTAGATGGGATAAAAGATTATGTGAAATTTAAAATTTTAATATAATACCAAGAGTATTATAGATTTTTAAATAATTTAATGAAAAAAATCAAATTGAAATCACCTAATAGTGTAGCAAATCAAACGAAAGAAAATATTTCATGTAATATTATGAGAGATGACTTAATTAAATAAGATCAATCACATGAGTCATAGTAATAATTCTATAACGAAATAAATGTAAAAATTAAATTATACAATGTTGAAACATAAGAGATGATTTATAATAATTAATCTAAAAAATATAAGACCATATTATTTAAGAGAAAATAAAACTTACTATTTGTTCTATTGATTTCAATTATAGACTTATAATCAATTAAAATATACCAAAATCACTCAACAAAGATCAAATTTTATTTTATATATATTTAACTAACTAAAACTTTTTTGGATTAAACTAGTTCAATATAAAATTATGTAGTTTTATAAAAAAAAATTAAAAATTTCTAATAATTACACTATTTTACTCAAAATTTAAATTTTAAAAATATTTATTATTATTATATTATATTATACTATTTTTTATTTTTAAATATTTATTTAATATATTTTAAATTTTAAAAAATAATCTATTAAATTAAACCAATTAACGTGATCAAATAAAAAATTAACAAACTAACTGATTCAGTCTAATCCAATTTTAAAAACATTGCTTACAACTTACAATATACAAATTACTTGTATGCATCCAAAATAAGCCTCTATCACGTCAACTCGGGGGCGCATCTTGGATCATATGGTAACTATTTGATTCGGTCTGGCATTAACATATCTTTCTTCCTTTGCTGTGTTTAAACTTTCTTGTTTTGTCGTTTGCCCAGTTTTTATTGCCTTTGTATTTTCTTTGGTTGGTAAGATACAGATAATGTCTTCTACAGAAAAAGAATATATATATAGTTTATGCTAAGTTTCCCACTAATTTATTGTCTTTTCTCTTGAAAGAGAAACATTATATTATTATCCAGGTTCCATAAAAAATTATCAATATCTCCCTGTGTATATAGTTCCAACTGGACCAGCTCCAATCTATTTCTTACCTACTATTCTTATCGTTAAGACCATGCATGATACGGATATGAGTAGGCGTCCAAAGTTAGTAGAGCTAATTCTGTCTCTATTCTCCTTGCATATTTTATTGAAATGATAAACTATTAGTAGAAATTGAATTGAAAGGATGGAATGATAGAAATTAGGTAGAGACTAAGCCGAAAATAAATAGATTTAATGAATTTGGATTAACTATTACTAAAATGTTTGAACTAGCCAATTAGGTAATTAGACATAAACTCTTATATTTCCTTAGTTGACCACTTGAAATTGAAATTTCTCTCTATTAAAATCAAAAATTGAATTGAATGTAGCAACAATATCATATTGGACTGCTAGAATTAAACACTCAAACGAGAAGTTGGGTGATAAGTAGAAATTGAACCAAATCAGACATACTTTGATATTATATTAAAAATTGAATTGAATGGGTAAAAGTGACAAAACCGGACCAAACCTGCTTTGATATCATATTAGAAATTGAATTGAAAGGGTGGAAGTACAATTGAAAATGAATAGATTTAATGAGTTTGAGTCAACTATTGCTAAAAAATTAAAACTAACCAATTAGCTAATTTGGCCTAAACCATTATATACGTTTCATATTTTTTATATGTTTTCAATATCAGATTTGACTCTCAACATAAACATCTGGTCACCTTGCATATGAGCTTGAAGCCTTTCATACTCATTTTGTTAAAAAATTAAGTTTGACAATGATTTGAATTCACAATCTATAATTTTGAAGAAAACATACATCCCATGACTTCTTGTATTAGGGCCGGTAAGAGTTCAATACACTGGGGAATATCGTCCACAACCCTTGTGAGAAATACATTCGTTGGACCGAAAGTTACATTTTAACTCAGAATCTTTAGGCAATGGATCCCAACAATATCTCTCTCTCTTTCTCTCAAATGTGAGCCTTTTCCATTGAGTTTTAGTCTACTCTTCCTCACGGGACTATATGAGTATTTCTTGCTGACCCTGATCTTGATCCGAGAGTCAACCTGCTCCATAAACCTCGTTACTTCATCGAGAATCACCTTGCTCCACCCGTCTATCTGGGATTCACTTGGCTCTTCTATTCTATCCTCATGGCACAACGTTACGAACCCTTCTTAGAGACATCCTCATCGCACAATGTTACAAACCCAATTCATAGAATGGAGAAAAAATGAGTCATCCTTGTCCCGTGTTCACGGAAATTCATCGATCACCGTCTCCATACTTGGTGGGTTCAATAACACAAGCACCAATCACATATTTACGAGAATTCATCCACCATTGTCTTCATATTTATCAGCTCTTATACTAGGAGAACTTTTCATAGGCATTAGGAGGAACAATACTTATTTGGTCAAATACTATATTTTAACCCAGAACCTTTAGATACTGAATTTGTGTCCTAACTTATATGCATTTCACAAAATTTTTTTTGTCAATATAGGATATCAAACGCTTGCTATCCCAACACGTTTCTGATAACAATCTTTCTAGTCATTCTTGATTATGGATGAATAGTAGCAAAGCATTAGTTCAATGATAAAGGCCCAAATTTTGGTAGCAATCTTGTGTCATAATTCTTAGTTGTTCGAACATACCTCAGATTAATTAAAACTTAATAGCTAAATGCTGCTAGTTCATCGCCCATGATGTTATGTTATGGACAGCTAAAAACATGATATGAAATAGGACAAAGGTGGAAAAAAAAAAAAAAAAAAAAGAGGAACAAAGAATAAATATTCATAATGCAATAGTTCTCTATTGTTAATGCAGGAGTTTTACTGTGAGGGGCTAAGAGGTCATATGGCGATCAAGCTCAACCTCGAAATTCAGACATTGATGTGAGAGGGAGGAACAGATTATGTGAGAGTTTTGAAAGTTATAAGCAAGAAGATGTAGGATATATGAATGGTAACCCATCTAATGTACTGTAAATCCATTATTGCGTTAAAAGAAAGGAAAGAGGCAAAAAATAAAATTGTGCAGCTCTACCCGCGGCCATTTCCAACTTTTATGACATTTTTGGTCCATGCTAAAAGCTGATGCCTTGACTTCTTAAAAGTTAGGTCAATAATTCAAAAAAAGTTGCAAGCACTGTCTCTCTTTTTCTCTCTGTCTCTCTACATTTTATGAGTGTATGGTTTCTTTTTCTTTATAGGGGGGTTCAGGTCAGGGGGAAAGGTAGTTAGCTTATCAAACAATAGAGGTGGAGGGACCAGGCCTCCAGGGTCAGTGAATATATGGTTTCTTCAGTTTAATCTCTGGGCTAGTCTTAGGGCACCGGAAGCAAGCGATTCAGAAAAGCTGCCGATCATGAATACAACTCAGGCTTTTTGTACCAAATTGTAAGTCTAAAAACAGGATAAGACGTGTTAGTTCATTACATGTATAACACATGAATTTGAAGGACATTATGTTGTTGCTACAAATGGATGCAAATACTAAACACATTATTGGACTTAGAATGCAAAACTGATGAGGGTTTAGATAGGTGCTGTTGAAGTAAATGCAGAAGCAAAGGGTAAAAAGTCATGGTGAATAGGGAAGAATGGGTTTCCACCACTTAAGCTGACAAATACGTAGTGTGCTAGAATAAGTTTATTAAGTCCTTGAAATATTATAAAACATAAAAACTGGGTGTAATAGATATAAGTTACAACTTACATAAGATACAGTTGTGTACCAAATAATAGATACATAGTAGTCTACATTTATCACAGGCAGGATAAGGAGGGAATCCATGGCGTCAATGCTGATGCTGACTAAACTGTATAAAAGTAAATAATGAGAGAGAGAGTCAGACCATTAAAGGCATTCAGTGTTGCATATGGTTCAGACTCAGAAATTGATGACAGAATGAGTGAAGGAGTGAGAAGAAGAAGGCAAAAAGGCACACCACTCTATAACACAAATTGAGGGCACCTCTCCCCTCCACACCCATCAATAGACCCATCACCTTTGTCCTCTTGGTGACGCTTTCTCTCATTCACCTTTTCAATCAAATGAAAAAAACCAAAAACCTGTTAGCTTTCTCTATTTCTTTCTGTATAGTGTGTCTGTTCTTTGCCTTCATCGAAGTCGAGAAACAAAACCTTCCTTGCTAAGGAAAGCACCATATATATGTTATAGCTTTTGCGTAACAAAAGTATCAACAATTACATAAACCAAAACCCATTTTCATTTCCATTTTCTTTTTCTTTTTCTTTTTCTTTTTTCTTTTGTTGAGTTTACTCGCTTTATATATCTACATTTTGATAAGCAAACAAAAACTCCAATGCCAAGTTTAAATTATCGAACTTTCCTTTCGCATGATAAGGAATGAATAAATTTTTTTGCAGAGAATACAGAAGCAATACCACGAATTAAAGCTGCTCTTGCATAGAGATTCCAGAACCACAAGTATTATTTTATGTGGACATATATAATATACAAGTTAAACCACATAGATAATCACATATATAGAATTTCAATCTAATAATGTGTTGCCACTGACACTAAAATAAAGCTGCTAGCCATGTAAGGAAACTCTGATTAGATCAGGAACCCCTTTTTGCTATTGAAGCTATCCATCTGATCTTAGCCCACTCCTTTGAGCTCACAAGATTATTCTTTAAAGGTGCCTATTTCTTTAACCAATTGGACTAGTGCAAAGCACAAACACTTCAGACAAGGTATAATCTTAGCAGACAACAATCACATCAACCCACATAAGCAAGTTTGTAAGAGAAAGGAAACACAAGAAATTAGCTAGCTTGCTTATGCAAAATATGACCAAGAATATTAGAACACCACACATATTTTATATATTAAGTATATGTATATGTACTAGGACGTAAATAGTATTATTATAGTAAATCCAAAAACCTGAGTTTAGTGTCCTGCACATGATCTCTTTGGCCATGCAAAGGACACATATATGAGTTGACCATTGAGCACAGATCGAAGCTTTATCATGAAAGCACCAAGATGATAAAGGTGGGAGGAAAAAGCAGCAAGCAAACAAAAACCCAAAGCAAAAGAAACAGAGATTATGCAGGTCCAACAATCCACGACCACTAACACTCATAACGAAAGTAATCGCACAACAACATGAAGAGACAAGTATATGTAAAAAACCAATATACAACTTTAATACACAAAAAAAATATAAAAACTGGTCTGTAATAGTGCATCCGCATCTATCTAACAGCCACATACTAGAAATAAGCACACTAAAAACTCTAATGAAGAAAACAGTGTTAAATTTGTGGATCCCTTACAGTCATAAGAAAAGGAGAGAGCAAGAGATAATGATAAGAAAAGGAGAGAGCAAGAGATAATGTGCTTTTTTTTTTTTTTTTTAGCTAGACTAATTAGGAAACTCTATGTTGAAGCATGAAACCCTAGAGATAATAGTGGTATGAGTTTGGAAAAATATAGACAGAAGCCAATTAGAGGGTAGATCAGGAAGGAGCAGAAACGGACAGAGAAGATTCTTCAAGCCATCATGAATAAACCAGTCCAATGATGAAAAACCTGAAAGGGAGTTGGATAGACTGACAGAGAAACACAAACCCTGATCCATGAATTTTAGGGATAAAAAAAAAAGTGCAATGATGATCCTATCCCTCTTACAGTCAGAAAAAGAGCGGAAAATATAAAAAGTAGTCAAAATATTTCATCATTACACCAATCTGCTCTTGCCCAACGACCTTAAATTAAAAATTTTCCAATGACCAAAAAACCCATGTGTAAAGCAACATTCCAACATCAATCCATAAAACCCACAAGTATATATCAAACCCAAAACTTTGAAAAAGATCTCACCTTTTTAGATCAAGATCAAAAACCCAAAAAGGAGATATACATAATATATATGTTTTGGCGATGTAGATGATTTCTATAGGAAGCAACAATTGGGGGGAATGAAGCCTGGTCCGACGTCACTAACAGACGATCAATGATCTATCTAACAACATCAAAAATAAAATCAGTTGATGAAGATAGAAAATCATAGATCCAGTTAGTGGCCTCGAGCCAGACAACATTCCCCTCAAAAGATATATAGCTTCTCATGGTCAAGAATAACCCAAATGACTTTAACCCACAGTGATGATAGAGAAGAACAGAGGAAGAGGAGAGATGGAAAATATGATCGCAGTAGAGAATGAGGAATGAGCAAAGGAAAAAGAAAGAGATAAAAAGGCCGTGAGGCGAAGGAGAGAGAGACGTGAAAACTCAAAAGGACAAACAAAGCAGTAAAAGTAGCAGACCCTCCTGACCCTACATCTGGGCCTTGGGTTCCAGAAATGTGACTACCTCCCCCATATATCTCTCTCTATTATCATATCACTGCTCTCATCCTTCTCTACCATGCAATATTTATAGAATTCAGCCCCCCTTACTTTTTCCTTTTCCTCTCCTCTTTACACGCTGAAATCAAATCCCATGTCTAGCCGGATTTATCATCATGACCTAATCACACCATCATAATCATATTTACTTACTTATATACAAGTTTAGCAAAATGTCATGTCCATTATAAATGCAAAACAATAATAATATCCCTGATTTAGTCACTTATTTAAATAATCCATGTAATGCATGCACAAAATAAATAAATAAATAAATATATATATATATATATGTAATAAAAATTTTAATAATGTCTTTGATTTAATCATTTATTTAAGTTATCGGTGTAATACACGTACATAATAAAATTATATATTTAATCATTTATTTAAGTTGTCTGTGTAATACACGCACAGAACAAAATTATAATATTTGTTTTAACAGTAATTAATAGACATTTATGGTTCATTAATTCATAATTTTCTTTACCACATCATGATCACAATTTGTCTTCACTAATCTGATACTAATATGGTGTTGATGGTAATGGAAAGTGAAGAGTAAATTTTACTAATGATCATTAATCTTATTACTCTGTGTCATTGAGGTTATTAAACTTCTATTTATTTTTTAAGATAATTGAAGTTTCATTTTTTGTTATATTGAGACGTCATTAATTAAAATCTACCCACTGAATCGCTGAACAAATTATTAATAAATATGCAAAGTTTAGTGAATAAGCACTATACACACTAGCGTTTTAAAACTAGCCACTTTAGTCGTTCATTATGTTATAATTAATTTTTTTATTTTAAATAAATCATTTACAATTATTAAATAATACATGCTAGATCTTATGCAAATAAATTGATTCATAATATGAAGTTTTTTTTTTTTTTTTGAAAGACATAATTATGAAATTCAGCCATAGATAATAATTGTAAATCATGCATGAGCCGGAGGTTAACTCTTCGAAAATAATAATGTACATAATTTTATTAGACTTAAATGTTTTTAACTTTATAAAGAAATTATTGAAACAACACCAATCAAACGTGATATAACACATTTTATTTTAATAAATCACTAAAACATTTTTATAAGAATATTTTTTAATAATACTAATAATAATATTGTATTCTATAAAATTTAAAATCAGAAAAATTATTCTTATGAATTTTCTTACAAAATAAAATCAAAATAAATTATGATACATTTCTGTTTGTCAGGTCACAAATTTTATCGGTTTTATGAAAATAATTTTTATTTTTATTTTAAATTTATATGTAACAATTGAGTTATAAGTATAGAAGACTTTTGTTTTGAAAATGAAAATAAGCAACTTTAAAGTAGTCCTTAACATGAAAAAGTAAATGTTGAACCAAAAGAGCAATATTGTCAATACATGAATATTTTGTGAGGGATTAAATATATAAATTTTAAAATAGTTGGAATTAAAATGTTTATTATTAGGATAAAAATTTCAGGGTCTTTACTTCTGTGAATAGGTATATTCTGTACACAAAAATAAAGTTGAATGACATCAAAAAGAATAAATTAAAATTTAGTAACCTCATTGAAGCAAATTTAAGTGATGATTGATAAAATTTAAACTGCAAATGAGAGACTAGACTACACACGCAAGCAGGGGAAAAAAAAAAAGAAAGAAAAGAGTCATGGGATTAGTTGAGCTAATTCACCGGCCTATATGCCCCAAAGTGTATTTTGTTTGATTTTAGGAAGGAGAAAAGGGAGGGGGTGGGGTGGCTATCAATTTTCTGCAAGAAATACCATAATATTGTTATGGCTGTGAATTTTAGATAAACAAAACAACATGAAAAGAGTAACCCTCGTTCAGTGCAAAAAATCAAATTTTTATATTTTTATTTTTTCTAAGGTTGCGTTTTGGGTTATTTGAGACACAGAGAAAGATAGAGACACAGACAGACAAAAAAGGTCACTGGTCAGTTTACTGTTTCAAATTCAGCTACTATCAGCTCCAACCCATCCCACATGGTCCTCTCTTCTCCATTCTGCTTCATTTACAACCCCTTGGGCCCACCAGTTCAGAGTACCCAATATCAATATCATTGAAATACTGCTATAGTATAGAAGAAAATAATAATTAGAAGATATTTTAATGTATGAGGTATTTAATTGATTCAGGATATAAAATGTAATTAAAAATTAGGAGTTTTCTATGGGGGTGTGTAACAATCGAATGTGACCTCTCGCATGTTAAAAGTAGCACCACAATAAATATAAGCACATGCCTGTTGGCTGTTGAAAGCCTTTGCTTAGGTCATGATGGATTTGAATCTCATTTGATGTTTTTGTTTTTATTTTTGTTAGTGGAACTGTTTGACCAACCCTTATCAATTTGTTTTATTTATATATGGGGCTTTGGAAATGGCAGAGCCCCGCCTTCTTCCTTTTCGAATTCTTTATTTTTCTTTGCAAATTTCAAATTTTCAACCAACTATTTGGATAGTTCTTTTACGGATAAATTGAAATATAATATGCTGAAGCAAAATTAAAGCAATTTAAACCCTAAAATCTAAAGAATTAAAGCAATAAGAAAGTCTTTTATACAATAAAAATACACAACTTTGTTTATAAACATGCACAACTTAATAATGGCGTGGATGGCACCTGGGATCCTCATATTATCATAGGATTCTTTGTGTGATTAGGGTACTACTTATTTTATTTGCCAGTTGATTTCTTCTTTAATTACCAAAATTTTCTTTCCTTTCACGGATAACAATAATTTTTTTTCCATTTTGATTTGAGGAATATTAGAAAGAGTTGCTTATTGATACTTGTTTAAACATTCACCAGTTTGATTCGTTTTCGTCATCTCTTAGTTTAAACCTTTTAAAGACATATATCGTAAATAATAATATTTGTACAATTTCTTTTTTGATTTTGATATTAACTCTTTCATATTAAAAGAATAAGTATAATTGAAATTTTATATTTAATGTGATTGATGCGATTAAATATTTGAAAATGTTCTATTATTAGACTATATTTATAATTCAGTCGATTTATAATTGATTACACCTATGTAATATTACAAATAATTTTTATATTTTATTACTCAATAATTAGCATATTAATTATATGTTCATTATGCTTCTTTATAGGCTCCATATATGTATAAATTCTTATTCTTGTCATATTCATGCATTATTCACAATATATGACATATCAACAGTTATATTTACGCGTTACAAGCATATAATATATTTCACTTATTCACTCCAAACATATTTTTATTAATCATTTATAAAAAAATAAAACTAAAAAATAAAAACATAGTTTGTACTCATACTCAATAACTATTGAAAATTTGCAAACTCATAAGACTACAAACTTATTTATACTAATGAAGATAAATTATTGAGATTTTTTCTATTTAGAACTTACATTGGAGATGAATCTAGGAGGGAAAAGCGAAGGCCCAGGCCTCCCCTTCTCCCTCTCCCTCCCAACTGTTAAAATAATAATAATAGATATATATTTCATTTTTGGCTTTAGAGTTTAAATTCTACTTCATTTTAACCCTCTTATTAAATAAAATTATAAAATGATTCACTTTTATTATAGATATAGATTTGATAACATAAAAACATCTCTGAAATTGTGATATTGCGGTCTCCTTTAGTTCGAAGGCAAATCGAGTTCTTATATTTTCGTTCTTCTTATGTAGAGCTTAATTTATTGAAAATTATATTTTCTCCGACTAACTAAACTTAATTAAATAGTCAATCATTAAAAACTGATATTTGAATTATTGTGAGCTGAAATAATTCAAGGGTGGATGTCTAAATTGGAATATCATCAGATTTTTTTTTTTTGTTTTTGGGAGTAGGCACCCTATGATTGCAGACCTGCGTAGTTGCACTATTGGCCTCGTCACCAATTTGACCCCGAATCTCATCTTATGAAATATTTGTTTAAATCAGCCTTTCTTGCAAGCCCTAATTTCATGGCAATTGACCTAATCCCTCAACCCAAGCAGGCAGGCACCAAACTTTACCTAGACTTTGCTCTTTCCCGATTCCCACCATACATATTAACGGCATTGTCTCTCCTCTTTATATATATATATATATATATAACAAAACAATTTAATCAGCTCTAAAGCAACACATCACAGTGCAACAGACACACTTGCGTTGTGAGGTCAATATACAAATTAATGAATTCCACATATCATATTATTATAACCTTAATTATTATAAGATGTATATAAATATAGTCTAACGGTAAAATATATCAAATGAAAAATTAAGATATCAAGTTTGATTTATCAATATAAACAATTTAATAATTCAACTGAACTAACATTAAAAAAATGGGGGTGCAAACTGCAAAGCAAATGGGGAAATGAAAATGTGCAAGAGTAGTTAAAAAGTGAAAAAGGTAAGTAGTAGGCTTTTGAGCAAAGTAGGATTTGAGATTCTTTTAGGAGCTACACAACGTAGAAAATGGAACCAAAGGCTTACGTCTGTAAATATGTTGCGTTTTTTTTTTTTTTATGTTTGCGACTTCATTGATTTGCGTTTTTATTCATTAAGCTAAACCACTTCACTGGCTGTTACTGGAAGATTGTTAATTACGAGACATTTATAATTTAATTAATTGTAGTGTTATTTTAACAAGGTACCATCAGAGCTGTGAAGCAAATTCAATATCTAAACACGTCACATTCCCTCAACTTTTCAAATGATACACTACCACTCAATTATCTTATAAACATGGAGAGTAGTGTATGCATTTTGGAGCAGAAGACTTGTAAAAAAAAAAAAAAAACCCTTGAAGGTGCAGAGCACAATGATTAATCAATCAAAGCTTTTATCTTTTTGGGTTTCTTTCTTTCAGACTATGTTAGGAAAATTAGAAAGTCTAAATATTATGCCACATAATAACATTATTATTTTGTTTAAATTATAAAAAAGAAGTGACTAAACTGTAATTTCATCATGTTAAAATACATGTTCATTTCCTTTCATTCCACCAATTTTATATGTATCCAATCAAAAGAGAGAAAAATCATTTTTTTTACCTATTCAATTTTCATTTCTCCTCTTTTGTTTTGCTTTTTCTCCAAACTTTTAATGTCATTATCAATGTCATCTAATCTAAGACAGATCTTTTCCCCTCTCTCTCTCTCTCTCTCTTTTTTTAATTATAAAAAAAAATACAAAATGTCAAGGTCAACAAACAAGCAAAGAAAACTAGCTACTGCACACAAATGGCTGCAAGTTACACCACGTATATCCTCCCCGCCCCCTGTGACAAATAAACAAGATCATTAGGAACACAAAGGATGGATAACAGAAAACACAGAGAAGAAAAGGGCATGGCTCCCTCGTCCAAAGCAATGTTTTGAAAATCAGACTAGATCAACCAATCAAACCGGTAAAATCAAGAATCAAACCAATGACCAGTTTGATTAAGTCAAGTTCAGTTTTGAAGGTAATTTTTATATTTTAAAATATTTTAAATATTTTTTATTTTAATAATATTTTCAAAATTTTATTTATTATTGGACTGGTTAAGCAGACTAGTAAATTCGTGAATCAGTCAGCTAATCAGTTTATTGACCGGTCCGGTTTAAAAATTTTGGCCCAAAGGACCTAACGTCTGGGCTTTGTCAGCTTTTGTTGAAAAACTCTTATGTGTAATTAAATGGTCCCCAGGCCCCAAAACTTTTCCGGGATGGGTTTGGGAGAGTCCGCTTATCTTGTTGGACTGGATTGCTGCAATGGGCAAAAGGGTGGAAACCCTTTTTTTTTTTTTTTTTTATACCCTCCTAATGCAACGAGGATTTTTGGAATACCCTCTTTAAATTAGTCCAAACATAAATGTTTGGCATTGCTATAGAAAAAACTGATTTAAAAAAAAAAAAATCAGAAGTGCTTGTACATTTTTTAATATCAGGTTTCAGAGAAAGAATTTAATTTAAAAAAATGAACATTAAAAAATTTTGCTAATAATAATTTTTACTCATAAGATTCATATTAAAAAAATCTATAATAACTTAAAAAAGAAAATCTTTTTAATTTTTACCTCACAATCATATTCTTTTTAATAATAATATCAACATGGCTATCCCTAACTGTCGATACATTATATGATATTTCAAAAGTATAGTCTGAAATTTTTGTTTTTCTGATCATAAGATTTGGGGGCATCATCAAGCTGCTGATATTTTTTGCATCAATGGAAAAGATCCCAAATCTTTCTGTTTAATTTTATTTTTTGACCTTTTTGAACTTAAAGATTATAAAACTTATCAGCACTTGAGTTGAGAATAAAACGAACGGCGAGAGAGGACTCAAAGTGCAAACGTCGAATCTTCAAGAATCAGCCCTTGTGTCTGTAATGACAAGTTAAGGCCCCATTTGGCAACCACGAAGCCTAACATCTTGTAATGTTTAGCCTCGCGTGTCCCAAAGTACACCGATTGCTGACTGAAAATTCCACAACTGTATTGCCACGTTGAGAGGAGAAAGCAAAACCCACAACTATATCCAAGACAAGAAGATCATGTTAACTGGGCCCCTGTCATTGACATTATGCAACTGTGTCCTGAAATTATTGGCTCCTCTCTTAGTCTTTGTCTTGGCGCATTTTTGACCTACACTTGCCATTCTCAAACATAGAACGACTTTGGATAAACGTGGCAACCTAAGACCAAGCGAATAGCCATTCCTTATCACATTTTGACCTCCTTTGACATATTTGATGAATATAGTTAATGATACTATCCGACTCCAATACCTATAAATTAAATAAATAAGTATATTTATCAAATATAATATAATATAAAAATATAAAGTGTTGATCTTTCAAGAATTAAAATTATTAGTATTAATTCTTTTTTTATTATTTAATCGGAAAATTTAGATAAATTAATTAACTAATTAAAAATTAAAATAAATTAATTGGATAGATTTGAATAATAAAAATATAAATTAGTGAAAAAATGTAATCAATATAACAAACGACACTCAAATATTGAATCTCTCCAAAACTTATTAAGAAATTAATTTTACAACAATATAATATAATTTAATATTTATGGAACCGTGAAAATTCTTTTAGTATATTAAAATCCTTCTCAAGATAATTAACATCTAGTAAGAGGTTGATTAATTGGAATCTCTTCCCAATTAAAACTCCTAAAATTGCATTATAGTTACTTGAATTTCACTATTAGGTTTGACCACAATTTAGAGGATTTTATGTTATTCTATCTCTAGAAGTACATGCAACTTCTTTCAATTATGTTAAATCTATTTCATAACTTTATTTCTCAATCAAAGTTTTAAGAATTTTAAAATAAGAATCAATATTCCGGAAATATAAATTTAAGGAGATAAAAAGCAAATACAATTGAATTACATAAAATAATGAAAAGATTGTATTATCTAAAGAAAATCACAATTCAAAACTCATATTAGGGTTAATCATACCCAAGTGTCTAACTAATTTAGTTTATAATGAAATTAGTAGCCAATATCAAAATAAAAAGAAAAAAAATATAAAAGTTTTCATGATAAAACTCTTGTAGCCTTTTATTTTCTTCAAGCTTGATAGATGACCAATAATTTTCCTCTTGTGGACAGTTTCTTCTCTAGAAAAAGAAAAATAAAACAAATAAAAAACTCTCCTCTAGAAAAATAAAATCAACAAAAATTCTCCCTCTCTAAGACTTCTCCTCCTCCTACTTATACTCTCCTTACTCTCCATTCAAAATAGAAAAAATCTTCTCCTCCACCATTTAAAAAAATAATAATAAATTTTCCTTTTTTTAATAGGATCCGATGAAACTTCTAATTTTACATGGACTCTTCCTCTTTTGCACGGACTCTTCTTAAATTGTATTAGGAAAGGATTGAAATTCTGTCTGAAAAAATATCAAAATTGGTTCATGAATTGTCAAATTTTTGTTTGGTCCCTTAACTTCTGAAACTGTATAATTTCACATAGAAAACTCTCATAATTCATCAATCAACTCCAATTTCCTAGATTTCCTATAAAATCACAAAATAACAGCCAAAAGTGAGACATCATCTGATATTTTTTTCCAAATTAGACAATTAACAATAAAACTAACCTTAAAAATAGTAAAAATAAAGAACTATCAAAGTCTCTCACACTGAGTATTTTATTTGTCCCCATGCAAAAATTTTGAGCTAAAGGAAAAATAAATAAACAAACGACTCAAAACAAAACAAGAAAAATACTAAGCACAAAACACATAAAGACTAACACAATTGACTCATAAACACATTTCATCCCCTCATCAGAATCATGACAAATCGAATTAATTGAGCTATGCAAAAAATACATCAATTCTCCAACTTGCAAAAATTGTATTCTAGCATACTTATTTAATCATAACTATCTATAAATTAAATGCATCAAAGATTATCCATTCACATATCCCAAAAAAAAAAAACAAATTCATTTATCAAGTTTCGCGCAACGTACCCCTCCTTTCAAGTGTTTAAAGTTTAGTATATGTTCTTATTGTCCAA
>CATIWR010025786.1:0-12697 GCA_949677035.1 Omphalea diandra
AAGGCTAGGTTGGTTGCCAAAGGATAGAACCAAGAGGAAGGCATAGACTATGATGAAACCTTTGGCCCCATAGCAAGATTAGAGGCCATTAGGATTCTCTTAGCATTTGCATGTCATATGAATTTTAGACTTTTCCAAATGGATGTTAAGAGTGCATTTTTAGATGGCATCATTGATGAGGAAGTTTATGTTAAACAATGTCCCGGTTTTGAATCACATTATTTTCCTAATCATGTTTTTAAACTAAACAAAGCCTTATATGGTTTAAAACAAGCTCTAAGAGCTTGGTATGAAAGGCTTAGTTTGTTTCTCTTACAAAATGATTTTGAGAAAGGAAAGGTTGATACTACACTATTTGTGAAAAAACACAAGCATGACACTTTAATTGTCCAAATCTATGTTGATGATATTATCTTTGGTGCTACTAATGAATCTTTTTGTAAGGAATTTGCTAAGTGTATGACTAGGGAATTCAAAATAAGCATGATGGGAGAGCTCAAATTCTTTCTTGGTCTACAAATCAAGCAACTCAAAGAAAGGATCTTCATCAACCAAGCTAAGTACACCAGGGAAATGTTAAAGAAATTTGTCATGGAAGGATGCAAGGTAGCAAAAACACCATTGAGTAGTACCATCAAGCTAGACAAGGATGATTTGGGTATGATAGTAGATGAAAAGAGATATCGAGATATGGTCGGATCTCTACTCTATCTTACTGCTTCTAGGGTGGATATAATGTTTAGTATTTGTATGTGTGTTAGGTTTCAATCTTCACCTAGGGAATCTGATTTGAATGCTATAAAGAGAATTTTCAAATATTTGCATAGCACTACTCACTTAGGACTTTGGTATCCTAGGAACTCTTCCTTTAGCCTAGTAGGGTATTTGGATGCGGATTTCGCAGGTAGTCTTTTAGATAGAAAAAGCACTTCTGGGGCTTGCCAATTCATAGGAGAATATCTAGTCTCTTGGGTTAGTAAAAAGCAAGTATCGATTGCCTTGTCCACCGCAGAAGCTGAGTATGTGGCGGTGGGTTGTTGTTGTACCCAAGTTCTTTGGATGAAACAATAATTAAAGGACTCTGGTAAAGTAATTGATCACATTCCTATCAAATGTGACAATACTAGTGCTATTAATCTTTCAAAGAATCCCATCCAACATTCTGACACTAATCATCAACTTGCAGATATTTTCACTAAACCTCTAAATGAAGAGAGGATGCACTTTATTAAGAGAGAATTGGGAATGCTTGATGAAAGCTCCCTCAAGTGAAAATTATTATTTGATCTTGTGTGATATGTGTGTGTGATATATTTGATTAATGATTGATATGGAAGGTTTTATTATTTATTTTTAGGGAATCACATGTTTTTTCAAAATTTTCATTCTTATCCTTGATGACTCGAAATTCGCGGTTGCTATTCATTCTTTACGGTCGCGAATTACAAGTCAACTTTACCGGCTGTCAAATGTCAATTCGCGGTTGCGAAAATCACTCTCCACCGTGAATTTTGTCAGATTTTCAAAATTCTGATCGTTGCAGCATGCATTTTCGAGGAAAATTTGTTCGTTACTTACATTTTTTAGAATTCACAGTCGCGATTGAGAAAATCACGGACGCAAATTATAATAACTGACTTATATTTATGAGATTTGATTGCCAACCATTCATTAATAAATTTCTAGTCGTTTATTACCGTTTTTACACCCCTTGAAGCATATAAATACCCTCTTAAATAGTGTTTTCATCATAACTTCAATTTACCAACTTCCAAATCTCCTAATCTCTCAAATCTTCCTTCTATCTCTCAAGTATTCTTTATGGCACCAAAGAAGCATCTAGAGCAGACAAGGGCAAGGGAATTGCACAACCCTCTGCTCCTCTTTCTCTCCTCAATATGAAGGGAGTTACTTTAGAAGAAAATGATAGGTACAAAGCCAATCTCTCCAAAACCATCCTCCTCAATAAGATTCCATCTTCATTTCTGCTCGACTCCCTTGGTCTTGCCAATGAAATCCGGGCATTCCTGTCCAACCTTGGCTAGAATGACTTTATCTTTCGAGTGAAACCCGGATATGAGGAAATCATTCGGGAATTTATATGCACGGTTCAATTAAGCTGTAAAATGGAGTCTGCAGCGGGGCAGTATGGTATGACGTTTCAGGCCTTCATGGTTCAATTAAGCTGTAAAATGGAGTCTACAGCAGGGCAGTATGGTATAACGTTTCAGGCCTTCGGTGATTCCTACTTCATCACTTTTGAGTAGTTGTCTAGCCTCTTCACTCTTCAGATCGATGAGCACATTCCTTTTGTTATTGTTGCTCTTGATGTAATATATTCAAAATTTTGGGCTAAGATCTCTATAGATGCTAAGCACGACCCACGGTCTTCCTTGGCAAAGCATATCAAGACCTTACCATTCTAGATTCTCCACCGAATAATCACGTTCTCCAGCAATGCAAGGGACGATGGAAAAGGAAAAGTCTCGCAGAAGGATCTTGCTTTCCTCTTCTACCTAGTAAAGAACAAGCCTATCTAAACCGACAGGTATCTAGCGGATCAATTGATTCACATGAGCACCAAGCCGAAGAGTCAATTCTTGCTTCCATCGCATGTCACCGTGATCTACCGCTTTGTGGGCGCTCTATACGAGGAGAAGGAAAAACTTCTCACCAAAAAGTATCTACCTTCACAGAACTATTTAGATCTCACCTACCTCATCAATGCCAAGGCGATACATCTTGACTCCTACGCCTATCTGCTTGGTGCTTATGGTGCACAGTGAATGGAGAGCTCTCACGCATCTAAGAGGAAACGCCTCCACCTTGAAGAGGTTCCTTCTTCTGCCCCTTCTGCTCCTCCTCCACCAAAGCCAAAGGCAAAAGTATTGCTCTCCACCATTAATATCAAGCTTGATAAGCTTATGCAGATGATAAAGAGACGATCTCTATTCCTCTTCCACCTCCACAGCGACATGGTCGATCTTCAGGAAAAGCTTGGAATTCCTCCCTGCCACCTCCCCGACTTTACGGAATTCGACAATACACAAGATGGGGATCAAGGTGTGGAAGACGGAGATGAGGCTGAAGGTGGCCTCCAAGAGACTGCGGATGACTCGTCTGGATACGATAGTGATTCTCCAATTTTTTAGTTTTTAGGTTTCTTTTAGTACTTTATTTTTTCTTTATTTACCTTTTGTAATCAAACTTGTGATCTCACATTTAGTATATCTATAAAAGTTTGTTCTTTTTTACATCCCTTCGTGTTAAGCAATTACTTTTATCTTTATGATCAATGTTTGTTCCTTATATACTTTTGCTCCTTGTTCCTAATTATGCTTAAATTTCCCTTTAATTATCTTTCATCTTATCTAACCTTTTTGATCTTGCCCAAAGGAGAGATAAAATAAGATAAGATACAAGTGAAAAATTATAAAATGAAGGGAGAGTAAGTGAGTGAGTGCATAAGTTGAGTGGGAGCAACTGTTAAGGAGCAACTTAACTTTACACTTAGAAATTTTTGCTAAGTTATGATTCAACTTTACTTTTCTGCACTTATTTTTCACTTTGGATTAATCTAGGTTGTCAAAATCAAAAAAGGAGAGATTGTTAGACTAGGATGGTTAATCCCAAGTCTAGAACCTCTTTTGATCTTGACAAAGAATATTGATCATCACTAACATTTCAAATAAGTGTTGATTTTGCAAAAATAAATAAATCTCTTAAGAAGAAATGAAAGGAGTTCATAAACCCCAAAGTAACATGTAAATCGTGACTACAATCTAGGATTCGCGACCGCCACTCATGTTAAGACATACTGAAATTCAAGTAGGTGAAATCGCAGAGCCATTCTCAGTCGTGACCTAGGGAAAAAAAGAAGCCCAAATTGTGACAGACGAATTAGCGGTGAATATCACGCTATAGTCGTGACTGCGAATTTCAAAGTGACTCAAGAGGGAAGCAAGTCCATAACCATAGCTTGACAAGTGTCCTAGAAGACTGTTGGAAGCCAAATTTTATGGAGGCATCTTGTTGGTAGCGACCGCGAATCCTGAGGAAGAAAGATGACTACTTTAACAGACATATTTGTATCCTCTGTCGTGTCCTGTACAAGAAAACTCGCAATTGCGACTTCTGAAAGTAGGTAAAAGACAATGACTATATTTTTCTGATGAACTAATAAGAAGCTGCCACGTGGACTAGTCGTTAGACACAAATAGAGTTTTCCTTAAAGAATTTGGATTTTGCGACTGCGAAAAGGCTGTAGCGACCGCAATTTCATCCTGACAAGCATTTAATGTAGAATCTGTCTAGCATGTCTCAAAGATTTAATGAGCTATGATATGCAACATCTCTTTGGTGAAGTTTGGCTATACATACACCACTAAACAACCATGAATGAAGTTGTTAAGGAATTTGTTACAAGTGATTAAAAGCTCTCAATCTTTACTACTCATTTTCTTCATTTTCTTTATGAAATTGTAATTGTTAAGTGTGAGCGTTAAAGTTAGCCTTTAAAAACACTTCAAGAAAGGTTTAAGTGTGAGCCTAGTGAAACATTTGAGTGAGGTTGTGTGTTACCCTAAAAACACATTATTGTAAGGTTGTGTGTGAGCCATCAAAACACAAGTTGTACAAGTTGGGTGTGAGCTTGAAAACACCTTAAGATAGTGAAATACCTAATTGGTTAATTGGGGAGTGGACTTAGGGTCAATTATACCTGAACCACTATAAATTGGTTGTCTCCATTCTACTTTTTCTTCTTCCCCTTTTCCTTATTGTTGAAATTTTATACACGAATTCAACCCCCCTTCTTGGTGCTTAGGGACAACAGGAAAGGTGGACACCAAATTACTTGTTAAAAAACACAAGTATGATGCACTAATTATACAAATCTATATTGATGATATCATTTTTAGTGCTACTAATGAGTCTCTTTATGAGGATTTTGCTAAGTGTATGACTAGGAAATTCTAAATGAGCATGATAGGAGAGCTCAAGTTCTTTCTTGCTTTACATATCAAGCAAACCAAAGAAGGGATCTTCATCAAGCAAGCTAAGTACACAAGGGAAATACTCAAGAAGTTTGGCATGGATGGCTGCAAAGTAGCCAAGACACCCATGGGTGGTACCATCAAGCTAGACAAAGATGAATTGGGTAAGATGATAGATGAAAAGAGATATCGATGTATGATCGGATCTCTACTTTATCTTACTGCTTCTAGGCCAAATATCATGTTTAGTGTTTGTGTTGGACTAGGATAATCAATCCTAGGTTTAGAACCTCTTTTGATCTTGACAAAGTAGATTGATCATCACTAATATTTCAAATAAGTGTTGTTTTTTTTTGCAGAATTGAGATTTCGCGACCGCGATTTTATCCTGACAAGCATTTAATGCAAAATCTATCAAGTATGTCTCAAAGATTTGATGAGCTATGATCTGCAACGTCTCTTTGGTGAAGTTTGGCTATAAATACTCCACCAAACAGCCATGTTGAAGGTTGCTAAGGAATTTATTATAAGTGATTAAACCTCTCAATCTTTGCTACTCATTTTCTTCATCTTCTTTATAAGTGTTAGGTGTGAGCATTAAACACCAAGTTGTAAAGTTTTGTGTTAGCCTGTAAAAACACTTTTAGAAAGGTTTAAGTGTGAGCCTATTGAAACACTTGAGTAAGGTTTTGTGTTAGCCTAGAAAATACTTTGTTGTAAGGTTGTGTGTTCGCCATCAAAACACAAGTTGTGTAAGTTGGGTGTGAGCTTGAAAACACCATTGATATAGTGAAATACCCAATTGAGTGATTGGGGAGTGGACGTAGGGTCAATTTTGCCCGAACCACTATAAATTGTTTGTGTCTCTATTGTTCTATCTTCTCCCTTTTATCTTTGTTTTAAAATTTTTATCCACCAATTCAACCCCCCTTTCTTGGTGCCTAGGGACAACAACAAGTATAGAAGTTCACACATAAAATTTTACTATTAAAACATATAATCTAATGCACAAGTGTTACAGAAGGGGCATCATAGTTAGAGCCCTTCAAAAATTCAACTTAGATGAGGGGCAATTTATGGTTGGCTATTAAGGAGCTTTGCAAACCAAACAAGTGGCTAAATACATAAATTGCCCCTATCTTTTTGTAAAAAGACATTTTGATACCTTATCTTTGATTATAATCTACGACAAATTTAAAATATTATTTTTTGACCTATTAAATATTCATTTTGTAAACAAAATTAACATGAAAAGCAAACATCCCTTTCAAAAATAGTATCACTTAGCTAACCATAATACCTTTATCTTTTACATTTTGTTTTCGCACACCATAATTCACTCTGCTCAATATCATCACATCTCACTAAATGAATTTTGTATTATATATATAAATAAAAAATAAAAGACTAATGTAGCAAAATCAATTACATAGAAATGTAGAAAAAGCGCTTAATAACAATATAACAAAATGATGAATATCCATATGCTCAAATAATTAAGAAAATTACATAAAAAAAATTGCTAAATAAAGAAAACCTAAAAGATCTCGTGACAAATAGTAAGAGTCAAAATTAAAATCAAGACGAAAAACTCCTAAAATAATAGGCTTTATCTCACGTTCCTTCACCCTCATCACCCTTTTCTTTGTCTTCAGTATCAATTTATAGAATGAAGAGAAATTAGGAAATTTTCAATTGGTTTGATTATGGCCAATTGGAACCTAAATAGCTAAATTGTGTTTTCTTCTCTTAAAAAATAAACACCAACATAAAAACCAAAACATAAATTCTTTTTAAAACTTTCATTTTGGCTTGGAATAATCTTCCATCATTCTAAACTAAAGAAAGACAAGGAGAAATTTAAAAAACACCAAAATAATGATATATCCTTTTAAGGTTTCCATCTTTTTCAATTTGGCTTTACTCATTGTCATCTCATCACTAATTTGGAAGTTATGACTAATGAGATCTCATCTTGCCACCATGTCAGGAGCCACAACTAGCGTGATTTTGTAATCACTCTAGTCTAGGATGGTTTAGATTGATTAGTCATTGCTCATTCGCAGATGTCATGATCCTTGAATGCGCATAGAAATAATAAGTGTGATAATAACTGTAGCATTAAAGATAACACCACTAAGCAATGAGAGAAATCCAGCTAAGCAATAGATCCAATACTTGTGACAGACAATGATAAGACTGAAAATTAACAAACCATAGAGTTTTGTGACTAGTAAAAAATTGATGCAAAGATTGAAGATTAGGAGATAAGGGTATTGTTTTGGTGAGAAAGCAAAACTAATTCTTCTGTTGATAATTTAGAACTAAAGAAGAAAAAAGCAAACATAGTCTAGTTAAAATCTAAATTTAATTATATGAATGGTTTCACTTAGCTTACTGTGTGTTATTTATAAACACACTTGATGACATCAACAATTTATATTTAATTAATTTTAAATAAGACTATAATAGTGTAATAGATTAAAAATAAAATTGAAGTATTAAATTAATTAAAATTAATAATGAAGTATTTAAGTGATCAATCATAAACAATTTAAGAGGCAACTAATATATTGGCCCCAAACAAGCGTTGTGAAGGCTTCACTAATTTAACTTATTAAAAGTTATGTCAACTTGCTTATATAATACATATATAATTTCTGAGTATAATTTTTAAGTTTGTTTAATTAACACAAAATTTAAATATGAGTGTGTTCAATTCATTTGAACTTGCTAATAATTCGTTTATAAGTTTGTGATGAGCTCATTTGGCAATTTTTATTATAAACTTAAAAATAGTCTGACTTAAAAAGAGATGAACTCATTTAGCACTAGTTTGGCTTACAATAATATATCTACTATTGTGTTAAGCACAAGCGGTAGTTCTCTTTTGCTTGGTTTGCTATAGTTTTTTTTAATTAAAATTTCACTTTTAATAGAATTTATTAGGATTTATCCTTTCTCTTGGATTTAGGCTATGTTTGTTTCGCGAAAAATATTTTTTAGGAATTCATTTTCTGCAATTTTTTCTTTAGTGTATCCAGGAAAATTGGTCAATGAAAAATGTTTTCCTGATCAAAGGGAAAAGTAAATCATTTTTCAGGAAAATCATTTTTCATTTTGAAAACGAGAAGTCATTTTTCGAACCGTGACAAACTCAACAAAATGAAAAATAAATCATATAAATACATATATTTATTATCATTAGTCATTCTTAATTACCGACACCATCATCAATCATCGTTGACCAGTGGTGAATGCTGATAATAGGTGGGACGTATAAAAAAAAATTTATTTTTAATATATTTTTTCTTATATTAAATAATAAATAGTATAAATATAAAACATGTATAATTTAAACTTTGTTAATAATCCTATAAATCATAAGAAAATTAATATTTTTTGTAGTGTGTTTCAAATACTAAAAAAATATATTACTCAAAAAATATTTTCTCAAAAAATATTTTTTCATAAAATATTTTCCTCATACAAGTTATTTTTCATAAAATAAATATAGTTTTAGACTAGATTAAGGATTTATTTCGTTCTAGCATTAAGGTGATTCTTGATTTTTCAAATTCAATCTTATATTCTCTTTGTTTCACAATAATATACGTTCTAAAAAAAAATTTTACTTTATATTATCTGTGATTTTATAACTTGTATACATCATTTATTTCATTTTTTAAATTTTATCCTCATCACTAATTATAGTGATTCAATTTAGATAGAGGAAAGTGATAGAGTTTTTTAAGATATATTTGTCCATTTCAATTAATAAGTTTTATAAGGTGTATTTGTTCATCTTAATTAATATTAAAACTATTTAATAACTTTCTTTGTGAAAGAAAGGAAATATTTTATTTTTTATTTTTTTATTGGTAAAAAATTTAATTCTAAAGAGAGGTTATGATTATGTAAAAATTTATCAATCTGGTTATAAATTTGATAAATTTTATGTGGCCAATGGTCATTTATTAGTTTTTCAATGAAGATTCTGCAAAGTTCAAATGGATCTCATTAATTACAGCTGAATTCATAGCATTTAGTATTGCGAGATAAACTTTTTTTTTTTTTTTTTGACAACTTAAAAAGAACTACTAAGGTAGTGAAGTCTCGCATAACAAAATTTAGATAAATTTAATATTTATTTTATTAAATAATTAAAATTATAATATATATAATAATTAAAAATTAATTATTATTTTATAAGAATAAATAAAATAAAAAAATTCAAAACTTGTAATTTTGTATGTATCTAGTTCTAATATATTATTGTCTATTGATTTATATGTTTAATTTATGTGGCATAATTTAAAAGAAAATTTATTAAAATTAAACGAAATAATTTTTGATAATCAATTAAATAAATAATATTAAATATTTCATAATATAAAATTAATAAATAATTACAAATTATATATACATATATAGATATATGAAGCCATAACAAATAATTATTAATTGATTTATATTTTTAATTTTGTGTGATATAATCTTACGAGAAAATTTATTAAATTTAAACGAAGTTATTTTTGATAATCTATTACACTTTTACAAGCTTTCATATACTTAAAATTTTGAACAATCAATAGAATTAATTTAAGTTTAACTTTCTATCTAGAATTTTTATTTTTAAACTTTCTAATGTTATGTTCATAAATTTTTTTATTATGATATTGGTTTCTTATTTAGAATTTTTTTATTTTTAAGTTTTTAATTTCATATTTAACAAGAGTATTTATATGATAATTAATTTTTATAATTTTCTATATAAAATTCTTTTGATATAATAATTTTTTATAACATAATATAAAATAATGACATATGATTTTACTATACACAATTATTTAACAAATGATAAATAATGATTTAAACTAATTTTGAAACTCGAATTAATATTATATATTAATTATATTGGAGTAGTTGTCTATTACTAAACAAGTATCATTTAATTTCTTACTAAAAAATGATATATTACACGGAGATGTATATCATATATAGATTTCATATATCATTAGTTACGATTTTTGAATTGATGTAAGGACAATAGTTTTTTTTATCTAAACATATTACGATTAAATTTCATTCAACCTTAATTTGATTTATTAACATATTTGAGTATAATTTAAGAATTTCAATGTAAAATTATGCAAATTTAATTTAATTTAATTTATATTTATTTAAAAAAAATTATAAATAATTTGATTCAAATTTGCTAAAAAACATAATTCTAAATTAATCTAAGTCCTACCAATGGAATTGACCAATTTAGCAGCTTAGTAAAGCCTTTTTATTGATGGAAAAGATAGATATTGCACGAGGTGATGTCTATTTTATATAGCATCCAATGTCTTGTTTGGATATTTTGAATGTTACGTGGGATAAAAATAATTTTTTTTCAAATATATATAAAAATAAATAAAATTTATATTTAAAGTAAACAAATTATTTAACTAAATTTTAGATATATAATTAGTTAAAATAATATATAAAAAATGAATACAAAACTGAATAAATTTTATATCTGAAATAAAAAAATTTTATATTCAAATTATGAGTTAAATACAGTTTAATATAGTTATTGTTACCATTAGGGTCGTGTTTGGCTCATTCTATTTTTTTTTTTAACATACAAAAAGTGAACTAAAAATAAACAAAAATTGAATAAACAAATTATAAAAACTGAATACAGTGTATTTATATATTTAAAATGTGACCTTAGGTGCCAACGAGACCTATTAGTGATCTTTTATTAAGTACCAAATAAGAAGACAACTGTTAGTAGAAAAGCAAGATCTCATCTAGTTCTCTTTTGTCCACCGAGACAAAATAACCCAGTAATCAGGTACAGAGGTTAAAGATTTTGCTTATAATCTAGTGCTTTGAGAACCAAGAGATCTCAGCTTCCATTCCCAGTGTCTCAAGAACTATTGAGCTTTCCACAGTCGTAATCAGATCTCTTCAGTAGCAAACCAGAAAGAAAATTAACCAAAAATTTCTCTCTTAAAAAGTTCAACAATTTCCCATTACTTTGTTGTATAAACCCAACCAAATAAGATGTGGTTATGAGCTCAAAGCTTCTCCATCTCCTCTGCTGTGCATATCTGTTCAACCCGATTTCAATCCTCTTATATTCCTCCTTGTCTTTCTCTACACCTTCACTTTGTGCACTAACTTTGTTCATCAAGGCCTCACCAAGGCATCTAGCCAAGACAACACCATCTTCCAGAGCAGAACAACCGCCTTGCCCAATATCTGGTGTCATGGGGTGGAGTGCATCTCCAGCTACACAAACATTGCCTTTGGTTATATTTCCCAACAACACCTGCCATGGGTATCTAAACCTTAAAGGAGATGATATAATGCTATCTAGTTCAGTGGTTTCTACTGCAACCCTCATGGGTTGATGTGCTGCATTTTCAAGTTTGCTGAGCACAAATTGCTTCATGTTGGCTGGGTTATCCTCTACTCCGTCTGCAAGAAAACAACAGAATTTGCACAATATAGCCAAAGTATAAACATTCATACTTAAAATGCAATTTCTTCTAACATTACCTGAGACACACACAGAAGAAATATCCATACCTGAGGTAGAGGAAGTCCAAGTGAAAAACCAATATATAGTAGTATCATCACAAGGCAGGAGACCCGATCGAAAGCCATTGCCAAAAAACTGTAGGAAATTGGGACCATAACCATGCCTGCCATTAAATTTTGCATAGCCTCTTATTGCTGATCGCCACGTAAAAGCTGGTTTTTCAAAGCCTAGCCACTTTGCCACCACTGAGTTCACACCATCACACCCAATTAACACCTTCCAATAATATCCATACACATAAAAATTAGAGTCAGGAGATTAATATTTCACAAAATTGAATTATATTATCTTCATTAATTAATAGATCTCTTGCACTTTTATCATGGACACCGATACAATAATTTAATACGGATATGAAAAATGCTAATTTTTTTTCCATATTTTCAAAATTGGGTTTTCGATTTTCGATTTGCCTGGATTTATCAATTCAACAGATCCACTTTAATAGAATAATTTTTATTTTTTTGAAAAAATATATAAAAAATATTTATAAAAATTTAAAATATATATACAATATGACAAAATAATGAAAACTATATAAAATTTAAATTTTCAATAAAATAATATAATTTTTAAAATTTTTTAAATGATGTAGAATCTGTTGATCCAATTTTCAATGGACGTTTTTCGGTTGTTTCTAGTTTTAATTGATTTTTGAAGAAATTAATTTTTAATATTAAATCAAATGAAACTACTAACTGACTGATTCTCAGTTTTATTGATCTGAAAAGCTAATCCAAAGGTGAAAACATTGATTTTTTTTTTTCAAAATTTAACAAATAATTTACATGTCTAATATCGTATTAAAAAAAATCTAACATAATAATATCCTTAAAAAAGTGATTAAAATTGAAATATCCACTTTTACCTTGGTTTTGATGATGGTACCATCATCAAGATAGACCAGTTTAAAATAGCCAGATTCGTCAATGGAAACCACTTTGGAGGAGTACTTAATGGTACTATGGGGGAGTTCCTGTTCAAGAGCTTCCAGCAACACTTTCCTTTTCACACAACGAACTTCATGGTCTCCACTGCACATCAAACCACACTTCCATTTAGCTACATATACTCCATGCCAATTGAAATAACGAGAAAAATA
>CATIWR010025800.1:0-23363 GCA_949677035.1 Omphalea diandra
AATATATTATATTTCAATATTTAATTTTTTTTAATATATATATATATATATATATATATATATATATATATATATATATATATATATATATATTAAAAAATTAACGTTTTGGATTTATGTTATTATTTTATATTAGTTTTATATTTAATCTCATAACTTTTTATAATATGTATTTGAATTTAACTAATAATTATTTCGCTAAGTATAAATTTGTACATACTTAACAGTGTCCAAAAGATTAAAATTTATTATTGTTGAAAAGCCGTTTTAATAATTTTATTCCTGTTAATTTAAAAATTTTGAAGTCATTTCTCACCGTATAAAATCTATTATGATTTTAGTATTAATTAATATGACAAACTATTAGTTGGAAATTTGTTTTTACTATAAAAAACTAAAATTCCGTAACTATACTATATAAATGATAAGCTATTATATATCTAAATTTAATTATGATTGGCGTCAACTTTATTATTAAATATGTCTTAAAACAATATATTTTATTTGAAAATCTTACTATCTAATTATTTTGCTTTAAAATTAATAATATTAATAATGAATATAAATTAAAGTTACTAATACATACAATACTTTGATAGAAAAATATCTAAATAAAAAAATGTATTTTTTTAATTATTAACAAAATAAACTTAATTTTAATATTTTTTTAATTATTGACAAAATAAACTTAATTTTAATCTATAAATGATAAGCTATTATATATCTAAATTTAATTATGATTGGTGTCAACTTTATTATAAAATATATCTTAAAACAATATATTTTATTTGAAAATATTACAATCTAATTATTTTACTTTAAAATTAATAATATTATAACAAATATAAATTTCAGTTACTAATACATATAGTACTTTGATAGAAAAATATGATAAAAAAATAAAAAATATATTTTTTAATTATTAACAAAATAAACTTAATTTTAATATTTCAGGCACTGTTAATTATCTAAAGTTTCATAATTACTGAAATAATTATTAATTAAATTTAAATACATGTCATCAACTATAAATTATTGAATTAAATATATTCAACACTTTAAATAAAAAATTTAATTATTTACTTATTATATAAACAAATATCATTCATTATAATTTAATATAAGAATTATAAAAATTATAATAGAAATGTATAGTTAAAAGGCTAACATAAAATTATCCTGGAAAATAATAATCTCAAAATTATAATTTAATATTTCTCTATTTTGATTTATTTTAATAGAATTTGTTTTTATTTTGAATTTAACTTTTATATATATATATATATATATATATATATATATATATATATATATTGATATAACTCATATTTAAATTTAATATAAAAATAAGACTAAATAATAAAATTATGCTACATGTTAAAGAATATGATATTTATAAATTATATATGACGAGTGAAACACTTGTTTATGGATGAATTTGAGATTAAAATTTGGAAATACATTGGCTCTAAATATGATTATGATTCTATCTTATAAAATCACACATTTCTTTTTTGAACTACTTTCGTCTGGTTTTTTCAGCTTTAGACGAAACATTTTTTTTATATATATATATAACCACATTTATAGACTATGGGTTTCTAAACTTTAATCTCATTTTTATTCATTGCAGGTGTTTCATTCCTCATGTCTAATTAATATGTACCACATCTTTTGACATGCAACTAAATTTTATTATTTAATTCTATTTTTATGTAAAATTTAACTAAGCATAACTCATAAAAATGTAAAAAATATAACCGGTATCGCCATATTTCTATTAAATTTTTCTTTGACTCTTATATGTATTACAATTATTTTTACTTATTTACATGTAATTAATTGATTAGTTTTGATTTCATTTAAAATGTTAAATATATTTAACATCTTAATTTACATTTTGATATTTCATAGTTTATAATATATAAATTATAACAAGTCATATATTTTAGTTAACATGCAATATAAACAATCTTTAAACAGATGGTAGTTCTTTCTTTTAAAACAATTCTGAATGAAGTGGGTATTACAATTGGATCTTTTTCTTTTCGTCTATAAAATAAGACGCCATGAACCAATTTACAAGATTCAGATTCTACTTCAATATAGAAATTTAGAAAATCAAATAGCTTCGAATTATATATGGAGAGATGTCAGTGATTCTGTGCTACAAGCAAAATATTCAACATTTTAATTTGCAGTTTATTTTCTGAAAAATCAATGTAAAATAAAAAATGATGATGTCACCCATGCAGACATGGAATGTTGCGGAGATATAAGCGAATTTCTTAATTAAAAATTAGATAAAACTGAATATTTTTTGAAACTGAAATGTTACTATACTGAGTAAAATCGGAACAATACAAATCACTCAAAAAAAATTATAGAGATTTGGAGAAATAATTTATAGAAATATCAAATGAAAATCAAATACTTCGAGAGAAACTGAAAAAGAAGTGAGACAAATCATTCAACTTTTGATTAATAAATGATATCATTTTATGTATAGTAACTGTAATTATTATTATTTTATAATTAACAAAAGTAATAAAAATTGAAAAATAATGCGGGGCAGAATAGTCCAACAAGAGCTGGTATTTATAGAGAAACGACATAAGGGCATTTTCATAATTTTCTAGACTTTGCAAATTAGGAAAATTCTCGTAAAAAACGGTTCAATGATTTAAAACTCACGATGGGAATCTGTTATTTCTGAATAAAGTTCATTATTTACACTTTAAAATTCGTGGGTTTACTATTTTAAAAAATTTACAGATTTAATAATTTTTTTTTAAAAATTTCATGTTTAATATACTCATTAAAATTTTTCTTTTAAAAAAATTTCCATTTTTATGTCTTTGGGAATTAGAGTAATGTTTCAATTTTTTTACTTATAAATATGTATGATTTTTAGCTTGAGAAAAACAGTTTGGATCGCAATAAAATTTATAGAAACGTTTTTGTGTCTCTTATTTCCAAATTTTTTAAATCAATGGTTCTTAATATTTATATGCGAATTAATAAATTAATAGTAAAATTGTTTTTTAATTTTTCATGTCCTCTTTCTCATGTAAACTGCTGCTACATAAAGGAAAATTTTAAACGAACGTTTCCACTCGAACAAAGCACCAAATCCAGGTTCCAAAAAATGTTCATTATATTTCCTTAACAATGTTTAAAAAACCTACTTATTTGCCAACGCACCAGTGGTCTAGTGGTAGAATAGTACCCTGCCACGGTACAGACCCGGGTTCGATTCCCGGCTGGTGCATTCGTTTTTTAAATTTTCTCCAATGCAGACAAGACAATAAGAACCGTAGCATCAGATGTTTGTCCAGATTCCTGACAGAAGAATCATTCATTGGATGAATTTTGTGTACTAAATATAAAGATTGGTAGATTAGAACTCTCTCATTATTAACAATTAGCTGATGCCCGAGAAAAATTTGATTGACAGCAAAAGGGCCAAATCTATAAAGAGGTCGAGAGACTATCAATTTGTCTTCTGCAGTAACAGTGGCCATTACCATAAACAAGAAGCTACTTGCATTTTATTTTATCACAATACAACAGATATGTATGTACTAACAAAAATTATATAAAAAGGTTTACACCAAAGTGTTCTCCACAATCTGTACTACAGCATAAGCATGGAAAAGTACTTCTCAAATTCCTGATCAATGGTTGGTTTTCTGGTTCCTGGTTGAGCATCTGCATTCAAATTATCAGTCACTTACTAAATGAAGAGAACACATTATCGCGTAATACTCAATTTATGCTGCCATTTAAGCAAGAAACACATGATAGGTAAGATATGTGACTAACAAATTACCTTGGTTGACACTCCATCTTCCAGAAGACAGGACATATATATTTGGGTTTACTCCTTTGGGATAGAGAATGTCATCAATCTCTTTATCTATGCAAGGCTCAATGATATCAATTTCACATTCAGGGTATGTGTAAGCAGAACAGCTTCCACCTTCAAAGATAGGCTCATCAACATTTTGATGTAATTCATCATAATAGTGATAAGGATCAAGCTCCCCTTCAACAAAGGCCAGTTTGCCAGCACTGCCTGTTGCTGCAGCGTCTTCTGAAGAACATTGAGTATCCTTAAAATTGTTGCAGTCCCAGAACAACAAAGAAGAAGAGGGCCCATTAAAAGGCTTTGAAATCTCGGTCTCAAATTTAGCTTCAACACATACAGACATGGCAGAGTCAAAATCTCCAGTACAACTATTGCTATCTTTCACTGATTCAGGATCTGATCCATCCTCAATAGCTTGTCTCTCAGGACTTTCAGCAATTATATGTGTGAACAAGTCTTCTTGGTTTTCTTCCAATATTGACAGAGGTTTGGATGATAAGTGATGATCCCAGCACACATACTTTGGGATTGGCAAATCAAATTGCTCAGCTTCTACCTTTCTTTTCCTGCTCAAGCCAATAAATATGCTCCCATTCAGTGCTTCACTGAGATGGAAGTTAAAATAATGATAAGAAGAGGGGCTAAAAACTTGTTATGTTTAAGTAGCCATATCTGCAACAGTATTTACATTATTGCTAGCCAAAACAAATTGATGATGAAGAAGAAGAAGAACAAAGGATTCTAATTTTCTACTCTAGTTCCATTTGTCTATAGAAAATCAGATAAGAACTCGCACCACCTAAGAACCCACAGAATCATATATGAAAGGAACAAATCTTTTTCATGAACAATTAATGTCTCTATCAAACTTTAATGAATTTTATTAAAGACATTTAGGCCATGAACATATAGTGGAAATACTAGATGCTATAGAATACCACCAATTAATTGTCTGAAGTCTAGTAATCAACTCAACTCTTATAAAACATATATAAGCTGGAGTCAGCTGTATGCCATGGATATGTTCCTTTATATTTTCCTAATATTATAAACCCAGAAACATAAACATATCTTTGCTTGGAAAAATGAAAGAAAGATAGACCAAAAAAAATAAAATAAAAGAGAGTTAGGATTTCATTCTATTTACATTGTTCTTAAGGACAAAATATTAAAAAAAAAGGGGGAGGGGGGGAAGCCGCTAGAGAACCCAGAAATTGGAAGGCCAGTAACAAGATTCAATCACTTGTAATGAAAGTGCCAGAATCATCTCTCTTTACCCAATAGCTTCTATTTGTGCAAGAAATTCTTAGAAACAATAAAGCACAACCAATTTGGCAACATTTGCCCACAAATCATAAAGAGTGAAGATCTTAGGGATAAAAACTAATTAAGGTTACATAATCAATACTTAACAAATTATGACCCGTAAAAGAGTGGCATCCAAACTAATAAAGCAGAGATTGAAAGGAAGAAAGAAAGAAGAAACAACCTGTGAATCTGAGATCGCTTTTCATTATCTATTTCATCCATTTCATGTAGACAGTAGAGAAACTCAGGTGATGGAAATCACAATTATAATTCTTTCTTTTCTTAATCATCATCTCCCCTTGTCTCTGACTAACAAAAGTTTCTTACGCTCCATTTGTGGATCGTGTATTTCACGTGCTAATTAAATGGTGACATCTCCTCTCCGGCACTGCGCTGCCAGGAGCGTTCATCAATTCGTTTTAATATGATAATTTTTTTATTTTTTAAAAAATATATAAAATGATATAAAATATATAATATGATAAAATTTATTGTTTAAAATTTAAATAAAATAATATAAATTTCAATTTTTTACAAAATAATATCATTTTCTGTTATACTGATATGATAAAATTTTTTGTTTTCAAAACTGAAGCAAGATAGAATTCGTCAATGGATCGATTTTTTATTTGATTAATTTGATTTAATATGATATTTTTTTATTTTTTTAAATGTATATAAAATAATATAAAATATATAATATGATAATATTTATTGTTTAAAATTTAAATAAAATAATATAAATTTTAATTTTTTTACAAAATAATATCATTTTATGTTATATTGATTTGACATTATTTTTAATTTTAATTAATTTTTTTAATTTTGATCGATTTTTAAATAATTAATTTTTAATATTCAATTAAATTAAAGTATTAATTTTTTTTTTATTTTATCTATTCATCTAATCAATTAAGTTTAATGCTGGAAATATTAGTACTGGCACTGTGCATGCTAAGGAAGAGCATACCACTATAATCAAGTTTGAGTATCATGGGTGGAAATTAGATTTATTTTATTTTATTTTAAAATTAAAAATTTTAATTAAGCATATGAATTAGCCAATCGATAAAAAATTATATAATTTTAATATTAATTATATTTTTAATTTTTTGAGAGAAGTATTAGTTTTAATTTGATTTTTTATGTAATATATACTTACTATATAATTACTTTTATAAATATGAAATATAAATATTAATTTAAGAAGATAATTATATTAAAATTCATTTTAAACTATTCATGAGTTTTCAAAACAAGCTTCATAGTGTCGGAATTATTTATTAAATATACTTAGCTTAAATTTATGTTTGAAATTAATTTATTAAATTGACAAGCAATCAAATTCAAGTAGTTTGAATAATCTTATAGTCCTAAGAAGACAAAATTTATTAAAACTAGATTAATCAGTAAATTGATCGATTTATTTGTTTTTAATTTGATTATTTTGATAAATACTATTGATTCAGTTTAATAATATAAAAATAAAAATATGAAAACATCATTAAGATAAATTTAAAATAAAAAAATATAAAATAGAAATACATTAATAATATCTAAAGATAAAAAGTAATCTTAAAATTCATATAAATCTAATTAAAAAGTAATTTAATTTTTAATTTTATTAATTCAAGCTATCGTATCTGATTTTCAAATAACTGAAAAAAGGATAACATGTGACAATCGATCCTTTAGTATCTAATTTAATATTGGAAACCTATTCAATATTGAAATTTTGAATTTTGAATTTTTATTTTTTAATTAATAAAATAATTATATTAAAAGATAATTTAAAAACTGTATAATGAGTCTATTTGTCATATGAACTTATTAAAAAGGCTTCTACAAATCTAAATTAACTTTTTTAACTAAATCAGCTCTTGACCTTACTCTATTAGTGCAATTAACTCTTATTTTGACCAAATGTGAGTACATGTATAACACTCCTCCTGTTTAGCGGGTGACAAGTATATAAATATCTAATTTATGGCATATTCTTTCTCTCTAACTAAAAAAGAAATAAAAAATTGAAATAAAAAAAAATTGAAACTTCATTAAAAATTTCATCATCAACAATAACAGTATAACTTATAATCTGAACCTCAAAGTTAGATAATAAACTAAATAAATTAATTATAAAAATAATAAAACAAACCCTCAGCTTACTAAAACCTTAATCAAACCAAAAAACCAATTTAAATTATTAACCATTCTTACGTGAATTGCATTCTAAATGCTAAAGAAAACTTCATTGGTAGAAGAATCTTTACGTTAGAAGATTCATATTCTTTGCCAACTGAAGGTAGTAAACTGCAACATTAAAAGGCATTCCTTACGTAGCCTATTTCTATCCAGTAAAAGATGATAATTTGGCAAGACTGAATGATGAATTTAGAAAGAAAATGACCTTTTTTCTTCGTTGGAGCACCTCATCATGATGATCCAAATCCATTTAAGGACATCATAAATCGGTGTAAGAATTCAAAGGTGGGAAATGTGTTGAAATGAAATTTTCGAGTGAGCAAATATCATTCTTCAAGATGTATAATGCGGATATTTCAGGGCTCCATTTCTGCTCATAACCTCAGGGGATTTGTATACATGAACGTCAACTTTTGACTCTATGTTGACAGGTTGAATGTATGTCTTCTTCCATCCAAGATCAGATTGCGCACAATATAATTGGCATCTTTTATAGAACTATACACTATTTATTCAGTCTTCATTTCGGATGATCAATGTAAAACAAATGTTAGCATAAAGGAACATGACTTAGTCAAATTTCTCTTAAGCAAGTGAAAATCATGAGCAATAAAACTACAAGTCTCATCTCACAACTAGTATACAAAATTAGAGAATCTTAATTCTTTTGATACTGCTGTATAGATAGTTATTGATAGAGTCGTAATATTGAAGTGAAATATTATTGAAGGCTGTACAAAGTATTTGCTTATGAGAATAGACTAAAATTAAAAGGCAGCATAAAAAATCATAGGCGAAAATAAAGATCCAAATTAGCACGAAAATCTATTTATGAGAAGTCAAATACTAAGGAATTACAACATAGGTGAAAAGGAAGAAAAAACTCACCAACTAAGACCAAATATGAATTACAATGAGTTAATTTCACTTGTTGTTTTTTAACTTACGACTTATGCATATTACAATTCTTAAATGGTAAAAACACATTTAAAAATTTATCAAATTAGAAATAAGGACTGAAAAGTTGATGTGTTGACAACAATAATTTTTTTGGTTGATGGAGCCCACTTTTGCTCTAACCAAGACTGACTTAAATTATTTTCTCTCTCCTCCTTGCAAAGCACACACCTCTATCTCTAGCAGAGCTTTTTTTTCTTGTCTATCTAATCCTTTTTAAATAAGAAGAATTTTTTCTTAGTCTTCATTCCTCATTTTTAATCAATATTTGGTTTTTTCTTAAGAGAAACCTTAAATGTTATTTCCTACTCTATCTCCATCTCGCAACCGTGGCAATAGTAACAGAAGTCTCGGACCAAATGGACCAAACGGCCTCCTTGTATGCAATTGTGGAGAAGAAAGTATGTTGAAGACATCTTAGAGTGATGAGAACCCTGGTAGGAGGTTCTTGGGATGTGTCTAATATGGTGTAGATGTTTTAATTTAAATGAAACGCATTTGGAGTTTTTGTGTTAGTTTTTAAATGAAATATGTTTCTCTTATGCAGGCAAGAAGGGGGTTTTATGACTTTTTTGAATGGGTTGATCCACGATTTGTTCCCTAGGCTAACCAAGTTATACATGGTCTTCTAAAAAAGATAAAAAAATTATAAAATGAAAAAAAGATTTGAAGAAATGGAGAAGAAGATAGCTGAGAACAAGTAAGAGATAATGGTGAACATATGGACATGACAAATGTTGTTTCTGCTTGTGCCTATGGTGGCCATAGGGATGAAGATGTTGTAATATGTTCTAGCTTGATTTACTTCAATGTTATTATAAGAAATGTTATGATATTAGTGGGGAATTATGTAATGAAGGATGTTGATATAAGCTAACTTTAATTAATGAAAAAAGTGACTTAATTTATATGTTTGTCTCCAAATTTATTGTCTCTAAAGTAAAATGATATTGATCAATATATTGTAGACATAACAAAACCAAGAATAAAAACAATAACTTTCATTTGTTTAACAAAATATATAAAATAAATGTTTATTGCCTATCAAAATAAGAAAACATCTGTATCCATATGTACATGATAAATATTAGGCATATTCACCATGTTAGATTTTGTTGATAGAAAAGAACAAAAATTTTGTTGCCTAATTTATGTATCATACTAGCTCATTATTTGTATATGCTTAGTAACCTTGACCCTATTGTTTCTTTTAATAATAACTACAATATCCCTTTTGACGCCTCTAAAAGACTTTTCCTTTCTTGTTGTGGATGGAATAGTGTTATTGTTGGTTACATTGGAAGTTTGGCTTTGGCTTGGCCCTTCAAATGTTTCTTGTCTTAGCCTTTCAAATGTTGTTTGGTTTGGCCCTTGACTTGGAGTAGTATTACTTTCTTGGGTTAGAAAAATGTTGCTTGCCATTTAACTGGTTTGATTACTCCTCTGTAATAAGAACTCTTAAATGTCAATGTATATTTACAAAAATTTGGAAAAAAAATAAATCATAAATACACACATCCATCATCCATCTTATTATGACTACAGGTTGAGAGTTCCTTATATTAGAAACTGCAAGACTAAGATTTATAGGTTGAGGGTTTCTTCTAAGATTTATAGGTTGAGGGTTTCTTCTATTAGATGCTGCAACATTTACCTTCCTTTTTCCCTGTAAAAGCATTATGGATTTTATTTACATATCAATATAATATAGTGAAAATAATACAATTAGTACATCAAGTAGGGTAGAAATAGACCTTTTTTATTGGTGAATGACTAGTAGCATTATGACAAACTTGCTTGTAAATGAAGCAAAACATTTTTGTTAATCTTTTTCCTAAGAGCTTTCCCCTTTGTGTTGTTACTGCCCTTTCTAGCTCTTCAGTCTGTACCTTTTAGCTTTCTGTTTCCTTCCCCTTTACACCTTAACAAATGTTGATAGGATAAACTTAATACTCCTGGTAGGCTTTGACCATAGATCATGTCCATTTATTAAGTTAATGACATGATTGTACACCTTAAAGTAAGTGGCAACATGGTACCAATGAGCCACAAATGGTTCCAGTTCTTCATTGTTGCTCACTATGCATGCTAATGGATGACTACATGGTAAACCTATTAAGTCCCCTTCCTACATTCCTAACTCTTTTTCTTTGTGTCCACCACAAATTATCCATCATGAGCATTGACTTATATCTTAGGAGAGCCATTAAACACTGGTTTACTAAAAAATGTAATCTTTTTTGTGTTGTCCAGTTTTTTGAATCTTAGGCCATAAAAAATCCTTCTACTTTCTCAATATATTACTTTCTAATGTATAACCTCTTCATTAATTTTGCTCTTATAATCTCAAACATAATGATGATTACTTTCTTCCTAGCATCTAGTATATACCTTTTATAACACTAAACCATGTTACTAAGGAGGATATCATAACATGCTGTAGTTGAGAAGCATGTTATACTCTAATGTTTGCAAGGTCTTTCTCTTATCCATTCTCTTACTTGAGGATTCTTCTCCTTAATGGTCTTTACTGCTTTATCAAGTTTGGATTGGTAGCTGGCTCTAACACACTTCCATAACATGTCTTTGAGCTCTTTTCCTTGCATTTGGTTCTAAAATTTTGGTTTAGGTGCCTCACACATCTCCTATGTTTTGAATAAGGGAACGACATCTCAATTGCCCTTATAAGTCCCTGTAAACAAAACATAATACATTATATCAATTCATTAACAGTTATTGTAAAATTAATAATCAATTAAGGATTAATGTGAACTAGCTTTTATCTATTACACATAAATACCCAAGAGTGACTATTGTACATCTCTAGATCTTCTTTCAAAATGCTTAAAAACCATAGCCAATTTTCTTTATTCTCAATTTTCACCACTCATATACTAGTGGAAAAATGACCCATTAGGATTAATACTCATAACAAAAAGTAATTACCCCCATAAATGCCTACAACCATCTAAAAAGATGAATGGTCTACAACCAGTTAGTGGTATTATGCATATACACATTCCTTTGAAATCATTCCCATCATCTTAAAACTCCACTATTCTTCTTGGATTGATTCTCATCAACTTCAGCTTATATTCAACTAGCTTATTATATTGGTCAACTTCATCTCTATTTAGTTTCTTCAAAGTTAAGCCTTTGGCCCTTCAAGCTTGCATCCTTCTAATTGTGAACCCTAAATCCTTGCTAACTTTGTCTCTAATACCATTAATGCTTCAATTTGGTTTTGACCTGAAATCTTATAAGCATTTGTTGGCTAGCCATTTAACTGTTGCATGAAAGTTTGTAAAGCTTCTACCACACTTATGTTTCAAATTTGCACTCTTAATTTAGAAGGTTGGATCAATCATATCTTTCATATGTCGCTTACTTATGAAGACTTATCATCTACACTTCTTATAATAAACATACCTACACCTTACAAAGTCATTCTTAGGAAACCACACTTGAAACCTATGTTTGATCCCATGCTATTTGCATGCCTCAATAAAGTAAATTTTATTTTGAAATATCATATCGACATTAAAGGTTTGGTCAACCATATCTTTCTTTGGATTGAATTATGGAAATCTAACTCTTCCCTCTTCATCTTTCTTACTATCATCTCCATTATAAAGCTCATTAGATGGTAGATACTCTATGTCATCATCGTTAATCATAACCTTTTCATTGTCATTACATTCTCAAGGTAGCCCCAAAAACCCTAACTGTTACTCTTTCTCCTCTTCCATTAGGTCTCCCTCTAGGTTTCTAGCAATCATTAATCCCCTTTGAAGATTATCATCTTCATCCAACACATTATAGTTAGGGTTCACAAAAGTACCATAATCTTTAACATTTTTAGCTCCATTACTATCCACAAAAGTGCCATCGTCTTTAACATTTTTAGCTTCATTACTATTTGCATTATTATCCATATTTACATTGTCCTGACTTTCTCCACCCTTATCATACCTTTCCTCTTCCTGATTAGGAAATTCAACATCATCTACATTTTGGCCCAAGAAATAACCACCCATGTGGACATTATTAGATGCATTATTATCTATATTTGTTTTTGTATTTTGCTCTGCATTGGTATTTACAATGTTAAATATCTTACTATCTTCAATGTTACCGACATTTGTATTGCCCTAATCTGATACACCCTTATCATCTCTAACCTCAATACTTAACAATTGAAATATGTTCATATCCAACTTTCTCTTCACAACTAGCCTAGAGACTTCTAACTTTCTCTTTAGCCTAGAGACTCCCACTTCTTTATTTAGTGATTTTTGAACTTAACTCTTCAATCACAACTCCTATTTCTTTCTTAATTCCTAGTGATATAATCTCTATCAAGTCATCAACATTGATATGTTTCACATACAAATTGATTTCCTAAGCATCAAACCTATATGAACATAATTCAACACATCATTATCACTTGACAACAATTTCAACTCATCCCTATAATCTTGATGAGAAATCCTCTAATAATACTGAATATGACCATTTAAAGCTAGGTATTTGGCAAATATTATATCTAATCTAACCTTAACATATAATTAGAATCACACTAAAAAAAATGCTCCTTTTTATCTACATACGATCACTCTCCCATAAATTCATGATAATGCATACATATTGTAAAATAACCATAAGTGCTCATGCAAGGAGAAGAGAGAAAATAATTGAAGTCAATCTTGGTTAGAGTAAAAATGGATCACATGAGCTAAAAAATTATCGTTGTTGTTGCCTTGTCAGTTTTCCAACCTTGCTTAGAATTTGAGAACTTTTTAAGTGCATTTTTACTATTTAAGGATTTTAATATGCATAAATTATAAGCTAAGAGACAACTGAGCGAAATAAACCTAACATCTATTGTATTCAATAAACATTCAAAAGGACCATGCTGCAAAATCAAACAATTCAATCAAATTCAAAATATAAATTAACATTTCCTTTCAATTACAACAAATAAATAAAAAAAAGAAAAATAAATAAATAAATTTATAGATCTGTTAAATGAAGTTGTCATTTCCTTTGAGGTGATGGATGCTAAAATCATTGATGATGAAACTTGAGGTTTTACATGAAGCATCACTGCATCTTCTTCCTAACATTTCCTTTCAATCACAACAAACACATAGCATGAAGCATCACTGCAGCTTCTTCCTCTTTCTTCTTGCTCTATACTCTGGCGTTAAATGACAATCATTTGTCCTCTCACGAGTCTAACAAAACATAGTCGCTTACTACTTCGCTCAGATCGAAGCCATTGCTGGTTAAAATTAATTTTTGGTAATTTTCTTCTACTTGCATCATCGCAAATGATGTCATTTTGTTATGGGTCAAAGTCGTCTCTTACTTGTTCATCTTTCTATCGCTAGCTTGAGCTATGCATCTCAATGATTGATAAAGGACGTATAGTGATCGCAATAAATTGAGGAATAGAAGAGGTTGTGTTATTGAGAAGAAAAAGAGTGGATGAGGAAGGTGATGGTGTTTGCAGTGGAAACCACACACAAAATAAAACCACATATGGACTTAACTAGCCCAAATGACTTGGATCAAAGGTGAAATTGACTCAAAAAGATTAATTTGAACTTGCAAGAGCCTTTCTAAATAGTTTAAAGGGTAAATAGACTCTTTGTTTGTTAAAAAATAAATAAAGATTACACAGTTTTTTACAAAATTTGAAAATCTATTTTTGTTTTTTAAAAATAATTTTAAAATTTAAATTTAAATAATATAAATAAAAAATTAAAATTGAAAGTCAAACCAAATATTTAAGCTCCTGTTTAATATCACCTTTCTATTATCTATCATTTAAAAATAAAAAATAGATTTTAAAAAATAGAATTTGTGATTAGTGGTTTTTTGTTTTTTATTCCCAAAAATTTCTTGATACGTACAAAAAAGAATTAGAAAAAATAATTTTTAAAATTTAAAATAAAAAAATCAGAATGATGCCAAAGAGAAGAGGGGGGCAACAAAAGTACAATTTAATTAAACAGGTATGATGTGATAAAATAAATTTTATAAGTATGAATTGTATAGTTTTATTTGTATTATATTTCTTCGTGTTTAAATACATCTCACTGAACATGCACTAACTACTTCCACTTCTTCATCTCAACTACATTACAAAACTAAGAAGACCCTAATGTCTACCACAAATTTTATTTTATCTACTTATGCTTGTTCATATTCAAATGCACCCCACCAACGTGTAATGATTTTCTGTGAATCTGGCCTGTTGACCTCCCCTGATCTTTCTACTATTAACTTCCAGTTACAGAATAGATGAAGAAAGGTCAGAAAATACCAATTTGCAGAAGATATTATATGCATGCAGATAATTTAACGGTCAAATATAAGGATGCAAATAAACATTCACAACTTTTGATTTACTTTTCCATGTTACAAAGGTTACATTTCTATGTTACAATGACGACCCGCTTGTTCGTACAGGCTCTCATCATCTCAGTCTCTTCTACATGCTCTTGTTGATAAGCAAGGATTCAAATTCCCTTCTTTATACACAAGGTATTAACTGGACATTTGTATATCAGCTCAATAGGATCAACATTATCCAAAAAGTTCCCATAGAAAAAATGAAAATGGTATAATGAAAGAGAAAAATCAACTTTCCTATGCCTAATTAGTTCACAGATCAACTCTAACTACGGACAAGGGCCTTCACACCCAATTCGTCTCCTTACATGCACCTGATTTCCAGTGACGGTGGCAGCATTTCCTGGACTCTGGCTTCTGTCTAACATGTGAAGATTGAAAGATTCTTTCTCTGTGCAAGACTAAGCCAGGTTAAAAGCCTTAATGTTGGGATGCATTGGTTGGCACAATCTAAGCAAAAGTATATATCCACCATTCAACAGTTCAATTATTCCAGATCCATCTATTGCTAATCCGATGACATAATCAAGCAGACTGGAATATTATTTGGATGTGGAGGCAATAGTAGAGTTGTCATAGGCTGTACGGAAGCGAAGACCTGAACCAATATGTCTTGACGTGGGGCAAGCCCAACATAAAATACCTGGACCCAGAACCTGAAGCAATCAAATAGAGAACAATTTAAATATGCAGAATAAAACCTTCGCAATAGCTATAAAAATCATAAATTTCTTCATACTTCAAAATGATGTTTACCCTCTAATTGGTTTTGATTGCTAGATCAACAACACTCGCCACAATGCTCAGTTTCAAGTTTTATAAAGCAATTTCTAACAAAAATTGTACAAAACCTGTCATGGTTAATCACTGCTAGGCAGGCCAGTCTACCAAGACAGCCTTGACACTGCAATAAATGGAGGACCATGTCTAATAGGATAATTTGGCCATGCCACAAAAGGAAAGACGGCAATGGAGTAGGGAATGTCATGAGACAATGTAACAGCACCCATGCAACCAAAAACAATAAAAAAAATTCATGTTTTCTGGAAGTGTATTTCCCTAAAATCTAGTTGTGAATACCAATGTCTCTGCACATACAGAGATTAACACCACCACAAAATCAACTAAGGTGAAAAAGGAAACTGAAGTCAAATGCAGAAACCTCCCACCATTGATGCAATAGGACAAGAGTGACAAATATGTTTTATGAGGTCAAATATCAAGACAAAAACCATATTAGAAGTGCCTTATCGTGTTTTTAAGTTCCCACTAATTCATTTCTAGTTTGCTAAGAAATTATTATAAATGGTGCAGCCAGCGGGCATCTGACTGCACAGTACAGATAAGCAGAAGCAACAACCTAAAGCTAAAAACCAGGTGAAGTCTTATTGTGCTCATCAACAAATATAGGCTCCATTTATACACATAATATACTTTGTTTGTAAAACATATTTTCTAAGAAAATGACTTATGTTTTGTTGTTTGGTTGCAGTAATAAAAATCAATTAGAAATTATTTTCTAGAGTTTTGAGCAATATTAAAATTAATTTTTCCAATAAACAAGACTAAAAAACTGTTTGGACCTACAATGGCTTCATATATATATATATATATATTCTTAGTTATAATTGAATAGAAGAGAAAATTACACAAATGGTAAGCTACAGTTGTCAGCATTACAGTTGCCTTTTATGGAGGAGAAAAACCAATTACCAAAGATAATTCGTATGGTTAACTTGTGAGTAGACCGGGTCAGGCAGGGCAGGCTCTGGTTGGATCATTTAGAGTTCAGGTCATTTGGGTATTGCCTTTTTTTTAGGGGGGGGGGGGTGTTCAGGTCGGATCAGGTCACTTCATGTTCCGGATATCCCTTGCAAAAACGATTTCAAGCAAGTTCAAGTCAGGTTATGAGTTATCTCAGGTTGGGTCACTAATAACATCTATCATATCCATATACTACAATAATTTTATTTACTCTGATATAAACACTGCAGAATAACTTTGATAATATTGATTAATTACCATATATAATTAAAATTTTCGTAACTGAAATTTAATTAATAATTTATGAAAAATTTTAATTAATCATTGCATGCTATATTTATTTTTTTTAAAAAAACTAGCAATTGATTTAAATATGTCTTTGGCTTAAGGCAAAGAGTGCCACCAACTATTCAACAAGTACAAAATCATGTCCATAAAAATTTAACCTAATATCTTTATCATTAAATTGAACACTTAAAAAATCCAACAACTCACTCTTCATAAATTCAAATTTCAACAAACATGGAATCAAAATTGCAATTGCATTCTAATAAAAATCGAATAACATTAGGCATGGCAAATTTTTTAACATATCCAATTCTAATATACACAATAATAAAATAACAATAAAGTTATATAGTTGCAAGTATATACATATACATATATAACCCATCAGGTTGGGTCCCGAGTTTATGCAAATGGGTCAAAATTGACCCTACCCAACAACGCACCCACGACCCACCCAACCCAGAATTGTCCAGATTTGTGTCATTTCAGGTTTGCTGTGGGTTAGAGCAAGCCATGACCCTATTTTCTAGGTGGGTTTGAGTTGCTTATCATTCGGGTAAAGAATTGGCATCTCTACTTGTGAGTTTGCGCATGCAGTTCCCTCACAAGTTACTATCTTTTTTGAGGTCGTGATATATATATATATATATTCAGGTAAAGAATTGGCATCTCTACTTACTTTGTGAGTTTGAGCATGCGGTTCCCTCACAAGTTATCTTTTTTGAGGTCGTGATGTGTATATATATATATATATATATTATCATTCGGGTAACAAATTAGCATCTCTACTTGTGATTTTGCGCATGCGGTTCCCTCACAAGTTACTATCTTTTTTGAGGTCGTGATATATATATATATATATATATATATATATATATATATATATATATGATGCCAATTTTCTTAAAAATAACTATGCAATGTTTTCAAACCAGACCGGTCCAAACAGGAACTGGCCAGTGGTCAAATTTAGTGAAGGGTTAAAAACTTATCAACTAAAAAAATGGTCAAAACTGGACCAAACTTGTCTATCCCTAAAACTATATCATTTTGTGAAAAAATTCTAAAATTTTTAAAAATTACATACTTTTACTCAAAATTTAAATATTAAAAATAATTTTTCATTATTTTATCATATTATACTGTTTTTTTCTTATTTTTAAAATATTCTTTAGGTACTTTTTATATATCTTAATTTTTTTTAAAATAATAACCCATTGAACTAACTCGTTAAATCAGTCAAACCAAGAACTAGCTAGCTGATTGGTGCAATAACTAGTACAGTTTTAAAAACATTGGTTTTATGTTTAACCCAGAAAATATTTCTCGTTGATCAATTTGTCTAAAAATCCTGAACACAGGAAAACACAGATTTTATTGGATAATATTTTCCACAAACAAACAATGCCTAATTAAATTGTCGTCAATCAAATGCAGCAGCAGCCATAATAAATCAGTGCAAATAGGGTGTAGTTTTGAGCATCAAGCTGAAGTCCATGTTTTCAAGCCTTCCAAAATTACTAATGTAAGTAATGATGCATCAAAGACTTTTTACCCAAGAGAGAGAAAAGGGGGGAAGAGGGGGAGGGTGCGGCAGGATGCAAAAGGCATAAGGTTCTCACAGTTGTCAGATTTTCATAGGCTCCAATATCATATGGATGCTTATAGACTTCCCCTCCTTTCTCTGCAAGCCACATAGCTCTCACTCCCTCATGATACTGCCAAAATAGCAAACGAATAACATTAGAACATAACCAAGTTTAACATCAAATAGGCCATCAAATTGAAACAGTAGCTTGGAGATGGATGATTACCTCAATGGTAGTTTTGTTTTGCAAAATGAGGTAGATGTGCCAACCCAAAAGAACGCCAAGTGCTACACTTAATGGGATTAACAACAGCCCAGAAATAACCTGTAAACAGTATATAAAGAGTGATGCAATCAATCTATTAAAGCTGATACTATAAGAATGACTATTGGCATGTACATATATGCTCCTGAAAGAGCCACTATAAGAATGACTATTGGCGCGTACATATATGCTTCTGAAAGAGCCACCACTTTGCTGCTCATCCTTTTGAGGGTCAACAGTTAGACTACCAACAAGCAAGACCTAAAGATTTTATTTAATGAAGAAAAAAAAAGTAAAATTAGGAAGAAGTTATTGTCATGGATTTTCCGCCAATAATTTGAAAAATCACTAGAGGAAAGGTCCAATCCCATAGAAAAATTAAGGATTTAGAAAAATTAAGGATTCAAGAAGCCATAGATTCATGTGCATTAAGCTATAGATGAAGAGCAGTGAAGGTGCAGTAAAAGGTGTTCAAATCATGTATGAAGAGAAGATAATAACATACCAGAGAGTAGACACATGAAATTACTGCATACACAACGAACACGAAGAACACCTTATAATTTGCATGGCCAACACAGTTATTTATCCAAACGCAATGGTGGTCCTTACAGTCAACAGAAAGCATTTTAACATGCCAACAAAATCTCCAGTATATTTGACATAAGGAATGAAAGAAATATAGACTGTGCATACCATTCGCAACACACATCTTTTGCAAACCCGGCAATGATGAGCACGAGGTGGTTTGTAATGAGAACACTTCTGGCAATATCTCAAGTCTCCTCCCTGCAAAAGTTCCAATGAGGTGTCATATCTAAGAATTCAAAGATCCAAGCCTCACAATAATATAGAAAATAGAGATTGCAAGTTCAGGTAATTAACTTATTTATATGTATTCCAAAAAACTACCAGCTCCACTGTTTAAATAAATAAATTGGTTAGATCCAATATTTGTTCTGATTCCACATGGATTCTGAAGGGCAATTAATTCAAACAAAGCCATGACTAATTAACTATACCAAGTGGCATGATCCACAAGGATACTATAAAACCGATTAAAAAATCATTACCTTATTAGCTGTTTGGATATAATATATAAATCCTACATCCAAATTGATTATTTTGAGAATGAATTAATCTTAGCCTAAGAGGATATTACACTAGCAGGTGATTCAATAGACACTGACCTACTTTGTTGCAAACATCCACGAATACTATTAACTATTGTATACATGCCTATGCAATTTAGTAAAATAAATAATAGTACTATAAATAACTAATATACACTTATAAAAAAGGTTAATATGCAGAAGTAAGATTTGGCTCATATCAATAATTCACTGGAAGAGATCAGTCAAGAACAATAATGAGGTGGCAAGACAACCATAATCTAGGGAGATAATGGCAGACAATTACTATATCATTTTATCCCAATAAAATAATATTATGATTGGCGAATGAAACCATATCTCAATATAATGTTCACATATTTCACAAAAGAAATCACAAATTTTAAGTATAGATTATAAAGAATGCATATTGCAGATTTGGACAATCATGTGACAGTTTGCATGTTTAAAGATATGAATAGAGAGCTCAATTAGTTTCCTGACCATCAATTACTGGAGGCTCAATTAGAGTACACTTTCATGCATACTTGTTGGTATCCATTCTATACATGTACTGTTTTGAAACAACAATCCAAAAGTACAAATTGAAAACAAGCATAGATGAGTGGCCGGACACTTAAAGGCACACAATGCAAATTGAATTAGTTTCCAAACCATCAATTTCTACTAGCTTGATCAACTCAAATATTAGGAACACACTTTGGGCTGAATTTATTTATGTGCTTCTTGCAATATTCATCTTTTGTCAATACGAAAACAAGCATAGATTAGTGGCCAGACGCTTAAAGGCACACAATATTAGTTTCCAAACCATCAATTTCTACAAGCTTGATCAACTCAACTATTAGGAACACACTTTAGGCTGAATTTATTTATGTGCTTCTTGCAATATTCATCTTTTGTCAATATGAAAACAAGCATAGGTGAGTGGCCAGACGCTTAAAGGCACACAATGCAAATTGAATTAGTTTCCAAACCATCAATTTCTACAAGCTTGATCAATTCGACTATTCAGAACACACTTTGGGCTGAATTTATTTATGTGCTTCTTGCAATATTCATCTTTTGTTAATATGAAAATCTAAGAGCAACTTTTACGAATCAACATAAACCAAATCAGGTTACAGATACCAATAAAGTTTTCACAACAATGCAAAGCAATGATTCTGATTTGTTTGGCCTTCCATGTTGAAAATTCAGTTGCATTGCAGTGTGAAAACAAATTTTTTTGATTACTTTTATTCGTGCATTAAGATATCCAATGCACAAAGAAGAAAATTACAATGGTGACACAAAATGAAGGCTATTCCAAGACTTGTAAACAACAGTGATTGGACGCTAAAAGTGACAATCACCAAGCCTAAATGACACATAAAGTATCCTTTAAAAGTTGGATTATAATTAAGGAGACAACTTGACAGTCTTAACATAATACAATCTTATCATGGAGGTTCCATAATCTTGAAGAATCTATAGATCCAGCCAGCCCATAAAGATGTAAACTTGCAGGTAAACCATTCCTCCAATCACTACATCATCATAATGGTCACAAGTTAAAAGTATTTTGTGTTTTTGGGAATTGAAGAATGCAAAGATTCTACATTTTGCTCGATTTCGAATCTAGAATATAAATGTCGAAAACATTATTCATCCGAAACTACACTCTTGAAGAACTATCACATCTCGTATATCATTAACTACGTGTTCACCATGACTCTAAAAAATCTACATAGGCAGGACCTAATAATGACTCCAAAGATAGTTACTTTAAAATCTTCTACAGAAAAGAACACAAACAAAACAGCAAAGTTCCCTCATTTCTCTTCCTCAGAATCAGCTAACATGGCATATAATATTAATAATAATACCAAATCAATAAACCCATTAAGCCGCTTACGCTATTCATTATATCACAACATAGAAATAGTAATAATAATATTAATAACCTGAACCAAGAAAAGATCCAAGGCACAATAACAAATAGAATATAACATTTCAAAAGAATAAACATATTCTACATAGATTACCGTACCTTCCTTTTGATCTCATGTATAGGGTTATGGGCATCTTCGATATCGGGCGTATATGTGGAGGGCACCCGACCCGGATCGGTAAAGATGGCAAAAGCGTAATTTAGGACACACATGAAAGCCAGGGCGGTGAAAACAACAGCGTTCATGATTCCAGGGGAGGACATTAGGCCGAACCAGTCGTCAATGAAAACAAAGAGAGTGGAGACGTAAATGTAGAAGATGGCCAAAATGACGACGGAGACCGGAAGAGAGAAGCCCGGGGCTCCCTTCATTGTTTATTTAGGCGAGAATGATCGGAGGCGGGTAGAGGCACCGGCGTTAAAACGTCGGCGTCTCCGGGGTCTGGTTTTTGTTTTCCAGAAAGGAACTATAAAATCTTTCTACCATCTACTAGAGAGAGAGAGAGAGAGAGAGAGGTTGTTGACGGCCCTGTGCAACTAGATGTGCCGTTGGTTTCTCCCATTGCCTTTGGAGATTTGGAGTCAAATTGATGGAGAGAGTGCGACTTGTTTGCACGTGAAGTGAGTCTGTTTCAATTTTTTTTGAATAAAATCTTGTTTCAATTTTGGTTTTGCGGAATTGAGCATATGATATATTTGTGAATTTTTCTTCTTATTCATAGCTTTAGATAATGGATTATATAAAATATTTTTTTTATAATTTTCATTAAATTAATACAAATTAATATGACAATGGATTTTTTTTAAAAAATGAGAAAATGAATGCTTATCTTATAGTTGGGGCAATCAAACAAAAAATCGTAAAATCAAATTGAATAAAAAATTAAGTTAATTTGATTCAATTTAAGTTTGTAATTTTCAAAATAATCACAAATTCGATTAAGGTTTTAATGTTTTGAAACCAATGGTTAATCAAAGCAAACCACATACATTAATATAATAAAAATTTATAAGTATTATTATATAAATAAATTATTTTCTTCTTGATTTTAATGTTTTATTGTTTATAATAATTTTCTATAAAAAATATATTAATTACATAATAATGTAAAATTTTTTTGTGTTGAATATTTAAAACTTATATATTTTATAATAGATAAAAAAACATTAACATTTAAAATTTTTTATTTTTCACAATTACGAAATTATATTAAAAATTAATCAATTTTATATCAATTTTATCTAAGGTCAAAATATAATTATTGAATTTGTTATCATTTTTATTTTAAATTATATATTCTATCATGAAACTTGTAAGTAGCTAAAATTTAAAAATAAAAGTGTAATCTTTCTATTTTAATTGATAAAAAATTAGATTATTCCAAAAAAAAATGAAATAAATAACTTTTAAATTTTCAATTGATTTTGAATTTTATAAGTACTTTTAAAACATGTATAACAATTTTAGTAAATGATATAAATCTCTTACCTCAATTTTAATTTCTTCATATATATATATATATATATATATATATATATATATATATATATATATATAGAGATATATAAATAACTAAAAGAGTAATATTTATTAAATCTGTGCGCTATATATATAAAAACAATATATTTTTATA
>CATIWR010025813.1:0-17928 GCA_949677035.1 Omphalea diandra
ATATATATATATATATATATATATATATATATATATATATATATATTAAGTACAAGTCATGAATATAACAGTGACTTGATTAAAAAAAGTTAATTACACATAAGCAATGATAACACAATTTAAATAAGTGATAAATAAGTAATTTATTATTAAATAAAAATAATACTAAAATAAATATTATTTAGAGTTAATATAAAAAGTTAATTGTATATTTATTTTTTATTCATAAAAATATAAAATGTTGATAAAAATAATAAAAAAATATAAACTTTTTAACAAGAAGGATTCAATAGTCTATTAGTTACTGGCTTTTAATTTAAAGTGCAATAACTATACTAGTAATTAAGAGATTATTTGATAATCATATTAAACACTTAAAATTAAAATATTTAACTCTTATTTTTTAAAAGATTATTTGATAACAATTTTTTTAGCATTTAAAATTAAAATATTCAACTCTTATTTTTTAAAAGATTATTTGATAATAATTTTTTTTAGTTCTTAACATTTTAAGTGTGTTTGATAACATTTTTCATTAAACATTTAATTTAAAAAAATCATTTAATCTGATAAGTAAAGAATTTTTACTTAATGGATTAAGTAATAGAAAAAAGTTCACTATTTTGATAATATACCTCTCACCACAATCATTACCATTTATTATCACAATCCTTCCTATTGATAAGTGTTGACCCTTGTATATCAAGAAGGAGGTTTGAATTGATAGGAAATTTAAATTTTAGACACAAACTTAGTGGTGTAAGTATTAGAAGAAGTAGAAGAAGAATAAAATACACATCACTTTATAGTGGTTCACGTATTAACTAAACCTACAGTCACTCTTCAATTCTTCATATTAAGTGTTCCACTAATACTAAATGATGTTTTGCAAGTTCGCACCTAACTTTATAACTTGTGTTTTATAAAGGCTTACACAAAATCTTACAAGTGTTTCCAAGGTTAACACTCAAACTTATACAAGAGTTTTCTATTGGCTCACTCTCAAACCCAATCCTAAAGTGGGTTTAAAGCTCACACCAAACTTCTTACAACTCACATACAAAGAGTAAAAAAGAGAGAGAGTTGAGAAACAAATTTGCAAGAGTTTGACCTTAGTAAAACTTTATTCCCTTGCATTTATGTCCATTTGGCGGAGCATTTATAGGTTTATCCCACCAAAGAGACATTACTCACTAAACTATCTTCATATTTTAAAAGTTGGTGACAAAATCCAACATTTAATGCTTGTCAGACAGTGTTCGTAGTCAAGATCATGGGTTCACAACCATTATCTTCATATTAGCTTGCATTTTTCTTATTCATGGTGGTAAATTCTATTTGTGTCTATTAACTAATTTCATGTGGATATCACCATTGTTTCTTCAAAAAAATAGTTGTTGGGTCCTTCAAGTGTGATTAAAAGTAGCGGTCATGATTTCATATCCTTGGACACTATCCTTACTTATAAAAATGGCATGAGAGATTGAAGAAATTGCCTTAGCAAAATTGCGGTCTCACCATTTCTTCATCACCGTAAATTTTGATATTCAAATGGATCTTAGAACATATGGCATATTCTAGTTGAGAGTTTGAATCCCTTCAAGTATGTTCAAAGGTTGTGATCGCTACACACACTGCGATTTCCACTACAAATTGGCCTACCAATTTTGGTTCAACTCTTTTATAAGATAGTGATCACGACCTCCAAATCGCGCCTACTAATTAAAAGACAATTTCCAATTTTTGAAACCATTGCTTTCATTCAACTTTCAATAAGTTCTTATCTTAGTTTCCACAAGATCAACGCTTGAAATTGATGTTAAAACCTTTCAATCTATGTTGTCAAGATCATAAGAGAGTTTTGACTAATCTAGTCCAATAATCTCTCCCTTATTTATTTTGACAACTTATATTGAATATGCAAAGGATAAATAATTAACTAAGCATATTAAGCATTTGGAACTCTAATGTCAAGTTAAAGTCCATTGATAAATCAATGTTATGGAAATATCTAAAGCAATGAATATGTGAGAGAAGATATTTTCACAAAAGTGAAATGCTCCTCTTTTAACAAGTCAATGTTCTCATTTTTTTTTTTAAAGGAAGAAAGACTTCATTACTCAGAGTCAATAGTCAAGACATCAAGAATGAAAGAGGGAGGACTATCGTCAACAACCTCTAGATCGGGCATAAAAACTGTAGCCCTAATTAGAGAATGAGCTAAATAATTTGTTGATCTGTGAACAAACGCAACACTATAATACAAATCCTGATAAAGGATTTTGCAATCATCAAGAATCAAACCTACACTAGGACTATTAGGCAAAATACCAGATAAACTATTCACTAGCAATTGACATTTGATTCCAAAAGGACATGTATGAACCCGAAATGCTTTACCTAACTCAGAGCCTCACGACAACTCAAGGCTTTAACAAGGAAGGGATCACCATAAATGGCAAACAACCTTACTTTTGCCATAATCCACGCACTAGAACACTCTCGGATGACCTACTGAAAGCCAATCTTGGTATGAGAGGTAAAAATCGCACCATTAAAATTACTTTTCAAACTCTTGAATGGAGGTTTTCGCCAACTCAAGTGACCAGTAACAGAGTGGGGTGTTATAAGTGCTTTGTCTAAGAGTTGCACTTGTTGCCATTGATGAAGCAAAACAATAACACTACGAACTACATGTAAGTCTTGGTAGCACCTTTTATTCCAAACAAAATCATTTCGATTCTTCCAAATACTTCAAATAATCGTTGCTGCTTTCTAGATTTTCTCCAAACTAAACTTTGTTGAGATAAATTTCCACAAGCCTAAAAAAGAATTATCCACCTCACTCAGGTTCCCCAACTGAAAGAACCTTCACATAGATTTCACATTAGGATAATAGAACATAGCATGGAAAGTGTCTTCAAGGTCAGAATTACAAATAAGGTAGATTAGATCCACTCCAACTCATTTAGATTGAAAGGCAACCTTGGTAGGTAGACACCCAACATAGGCCCTCCACACTAGATTTTTTACTTTAGTAGGGAATGCTAAGTTCCAAATGTTATTCCAGTGGCAATGAGAGCTTATACTTGTAAAAACATTTAGCATTTGCAATAGAAATTTATAGCCACTTCGAATAGAATATTGCCCTTTACTGTCATGTAACCACATCCAATAATCCTCCCTTTGTCTAAAACTCAAAAGGATGTTCATAATATGCTAGTAATCAACTTCCAGAAAGATGTCCTGAAGCAAATCCATATCCCAGCCACAACCATCAACCGTACGATAAGAGGAGACCATTATATTTTTCCAGACCAAGAAGCACGGGGACTCGATAAAAGTGTTAAATGCTACTGGAATCCGAGGGTCCCTTCAGAAATTTAATCTTGAACCTGAGCGAATCTACCAATAGATGCCACTTTTAAGCATATTTTGCATTGCCAAAACTCTATGCCAAACATAAATATGATTAGACCTAAACGTTGCATCTTGAAAATATTCCTTTAGAAAATAACAAACCTTATAAATTTGAGAGACAAGGGCATTCAGATCTATCATAACCTCCAACCTTGTTTTGCAAGAAAAACAAGATTGAAAAAATGAAGCCTTAAAAAACCCAACCCACCCTTTGACTTGGGCCCTCACAATCTATACCATACTTTCCAAGGGATACCGTTGCATAAATTAATACCACCTCCCCACCAAGACAAATTCATCATCTTTTCAATATCAGAGCATAAACTCTTCGATAATGTTCCCAATTTTAATTGTTATCCTTTTGCATGAAAAGTCATATTTCTCTCTCCCTTTTTCAAGATTAAAAAGAGAGATAATTAAGAGGGAAAAGAAAGGGATGATCACAATTACAATAAACAATCATAATCACAATCACAACCATAAATGCAATCAGTTGAGAATTATAATAAAACACAAATAATACTTTTATTAATAGTAAATCATAAAACTATTACATAAACACGTTCAAACATATAAAGGTGTTTGATCACACAAAACTAGTAGGCTAAAAATATTGAAAATAAAAAGCAAGAAAAAATAATGATTGTAAAAGGTAAGTGAAGAATCACTATCATCAACCATTTGGTCATCATCTTGAGCATTCTCCTCTTCTTCTTGGGTTTCTCATTCACTTTGTGTGTCCTTCATATCATCAAAGTCAAGAAGTTGGCAAAAGGTGGCTCCAACCTTCTCTTAGAGATCTACAAGGTCACTATGGATATGATAGAGAAGTTGAAAATGCCTTTTGATCATCCTCATGACCTTGTCTAACTTCTATTAGTGGAGGAGAGGGAAATAGAAGCAAACTTTGATTTAAGCTTCACCTTGGATTGAGAAGGGGCATAAGATGGTGGAACTTACTCTTAGATGCCTTCTTCAATCACTAGCCACTTTCTCCTTGAGACATGGTATGTCTCTTGCTTCTTTGCCCCAAATGAACCAAAAGTATACTGATAAGTATCAGAGTGAAAAGCCTTAGCATTAATCAAGTCAGTTAAGTCAAGAAAATTTTAGAAAGGGAGATACTTTTTGATGAGGAGTTTTTTTTTCTCATCATTTAAGGCCTCTACAAACCTATAGATGGTTGCGATATGAAAGGGAAGAACAAATTGACTCTTAGGCTTAATACTCATGTGGATCAATTGATCCCCAAAGGATCTCGCAATTTGGATTGGCTTGTTCTTGGTAAGGCAAAAAAAGAAAAGTTAGGCCTTTTTTTAGAAACTTTTAAATTTCCATCACCCCTAGAATTGATTGGAAAGGTAATGATCTTATGGAAAAAAGGGTTTTGATATATTTGGCCACAAAAGTTTTAGGATCATGTTTGATTTCAATGAATAGTTTAGACCAAATTTTATAATAGATAAAGTTTAGAGAGGACATATTAAATGGGACATCTTCCTCTGTTTAAAAGTTGAAGAGTGAAAAAAGTTGCTCATAGTTGATGAAATATTAGTCCCAAAGCCCTAAAAGGAATACCATAGATATTTACCCTACTCTCAACTCTTCTACTTAGGACAACCGTACACATGAATTCATGTATGATTTCGTTGTAGCTCGGTTCATTATGGAAGATGAAGTCATTCCAACCAAGATTGGATAAAAATGCCTTAGGTTCTCCTTCTATGCCCAAAGATTAAAGAAGAAAGGAGGAGAAAATTTTGTTCGGTTGGATGATTTTTTTAGCATTTGTCTTGAATTGTTCCTTTCCTTCTCTTCATGAGATGAAAAGGTGGAGGCCTTTAAGGTTGGGCAATACCCTTGCCCTTTTTTTACCTTGTGAATTTCTTAGGTATTGCGAGAATATAAAAGGATAAAAGAGAAACTTGAAAGAAATGAGAGGTTTGATGAAGATGAAGGTAAAAGGTGGATCAAAGGGTGTTACGGTGGTTTAAATAAGCATAGGGTAGGAGGAAAATGATGAAAAAATGGCTAAAAATGCATTGAATAAGGAAGAGGCACTGTTTGAGTGTCAAATCAGTTAATGCCTAACGATTATAGCAGATCGCGATCGCTAAATACATGTTACAACCACTATTTATGAATTTTCTTGGGGAAAGAACGAAGTCAACAGTCAACAATTTTGAATGTTGAAAAAATTTGGAGTGACGATCTCAAATAGTAACCATAAATTTATGAAAGTTGAAAAATTGATGAAAACTTGTAAGTAACTACTGCTAATTCCCTTTTCGGTTGCAAATTATAAGTCATCTTTGAAAAATATCTAAAAGACAAGTTCAAAACAAGTGGCCCAATCCTAGTGCAATCAATTTGATATTTTGATGATTAATTCATACATTTAAGCACAAAAAAAGCTAAATTGACACATCCATATCCATAATGAAGAACATAACAAATAAATCACATAATTATTAAACATATCTAACAATCTACAAATAATAATATTTACACATAAAGAGATTCATTTGCACCTTAAAGAGCCCTCATCAAGCATCCCAAGTTCCTTTTTGATAAAGTTCATCTTTCTTCGATAAGGAGTTTAGTGAAAATATCCACAAGCTAGTTATTGGTGTAAATGAACTCAAGCACCACATTACCATTTGGATATAATCTCTGAGAAAATGATGACTAATATCAATATGTTTGTTTCTTGAATATTGGATGGAATTTTAGAAAGATTTATTACACTTATGTTATCATATTTGATAGGAATGTTATCAACATCTTTGCCAAAATCCTTGAGTCGTTATTTCATCTGAAGGACTTGAGTGCAATAATAACCCGTCACCACATATTACGCTTCGGTAATGGACAAGGCAATTAAAACTTATTTCTTACTAAACCATGAAACTAAACATTCATCAATAAATTGGCGATTTTCAAAGTGCCATTGTTATCCATCAAACTACTGGTATAATCCGCATCTGAATATCTAAGAAGAATAAATGATGAGTTCCTAGGATACCAAGGTCCTAAATGCAATGTGTTATGCAAATACTTTAAAATTCTCTTAACAACATATAAGTGTGATTCGTTAGGGAAAGATTGGATAACACACAAACAAACCCTAAATATAATATCAGGTCTAAATGCAGTAAGATAGAGAAGCAACCAATCAAACCTCTATATCATCAATAGCCTTACTCGATTCATCCTTGTCTAGTTTAAAAGTTGCACCCATTGGAGTTTTAGCTACCTTGCATCCATCCATGTCGAAACTTTTTAGTAACTTTTTTGTGTACTTGGCTTGGTTGATGAAAATGCCCTCTTTTGTTTGCTTAATTTTAAGACTAAAAAGAACTTGAGCTCACCCATCTTGCTCATCTTAAATTTTCTAGTCATACACTTAGCAAAATCTTCATAAAGAGACTCATTAGTAGCATTAAATATAACATCATCAATATAAACTTGCACAATGAGTGTATCCATGTTATGTTTTTTCACAAATAATGTGGTGTGAACCTTGCATTTCTTAAAGTCATTTTGCAAAAGAAATGAACTAAACCTTTCATACAAAGCTCTTGGAGCTTTTTTCAAACCATATAAGGATTTGGTTAATTTGAAAAAACGATTTGGGAAATCATGAGACTTAAAACCCAGAGGTTATTCAACATAAACTTTCTCATTAATAAGACCATTTCAAAATGCACTTTTCACATCTATTTGAAAAAGCTTAAATTCATATGATAAACAAATGCTAAGAGAATCCTAATGACCTCTAATCTTGCTATGGAGTTTCATCATAATCACTGCCTTCTTCTTGGTTGTAACCCTTAGTAACCAATCTAGCTTTATTTTTGTGATGAAATCTTGCTCATTTAAGTTATTCCTAAACACCCATTTTACATTCTATAACCGGATGTTCTTTAGGTCCAGGAACAAGTTCTCAAACTTAGTTTCTCTAAAATTGATTAAGCTCCTCTTGCATAGTAATCACCCAACTTTCATCATTAACAGTCTTATCAATTGACTTTGGCTCAATTTAAGAAACATAAGCAAGATTATTATCTAAGGCATGCGATTGAGCTTTATTACTTACTCCAATTGATGTCTCATAAAAGATGAGATCCTTAGGGTATCTCCAATTCTTGGGGAGTCCTTGAGCTTGGTTCTCCTTTTATTGCGGTTGAACTTACTCCACTTCTTAAGGTGACTCATGATCTTTAAGATTAATCACATTTTCCTTAAGAGTTGAATCAAACTCTATCTTTTCAAAGTCACCTATAAGATCATCAATAAGAGAACCTTTCCCTAGATCAAGTTTGTTAGACTCATCAAATACAACATTCATAGATTCTTCAACCACCATAGATTCTTCGTTAAAGACTCTATAGGTTTTTCTAGTGGTGGACTAGCCAAGAAAAATACCTTAATTGCTTTTTGAAGTAAAATTTTTAAGGTTGTCCTTGGTATTTAGGATGTAGCATTTACAACCAAATACTCTAAGGTATGAAATCTTGGGTTTTCTTTCATTCCATGGCTCATAAGAGATTTTGTTTAAAATGAGTCTTTTGAAAACACGGTTTGCAATATAACGTGAGGTATTGATGGCTTTGGCCTAAAAGTTATTTGGTAAAAAATACTCATTAAGCATAGTTTAAGCCATCTCTACCAAAGTTCTATTTTTCCTCTTTATAACATTGTTTTGTTATGGTGCTCTAGGAGTAGAAAAGTTTTGAGAAATCTCATTCTCTAAGTAATAGTTTTCAAAATATTTATTTTGAAATTCCTTTCCATGATCATTCCTAATAGAAGAAATAGAGTAACATTTTTCATTTTAGACTCTTTTAGTAAAACTTTTGAAAGAATTAAAATTATCACTCTTATGAGTAAGGAAGGAAATCCAAGTGAACATAGAATGGTCATCATCTAAGACAAATGCATCATGTTTTTCACTCAAGCTAGCATTCCTAGTAGGTCTAACTAAATCCATATGAATGAGTTGAAGAGACCTAGAAATACTTACAATATTTTTGGCTTTTTAGGATGACTGGTGTTGTTTCTCAATTTGACAAGGTCTACAAGTCTTGTCCTTTGTGAACTTGAGCTTTGGAAGACCTTATACTAGCTCTCCTTTTGACTTTTTGTAGAAGTTTCATACTAGCATGTCTAAGCTCTCTATGCCAAAACCGAGACTCATTGCTAATGGAAACAAGACACTTAAAGGATTGGTTAGCCAAGTTGTCTAAGTCAATTAGGTAGGTATTGTCTTTTCTTTCACCCTTGAAGACTACCTTCTTATTCACTAAGGTAGTAACCTGACATTCTCTAAGGTCAAAAGTGACTTTATTACCCTTATCACATAATTGACTTACACTCAATAGATTATGTTTTAATCCTTCAACTAAAAGAATAATATCAATGAGAGAGCAACCTTTCTTACCAATAATTTCAATGTCAATTATCTTAACATTTGCATTATTCCTAAATGTGACATTACCACCATCATATTCTTTAATGGCTATGACTAGCTTCCTGTTTTTGGTCATATGATTTGGGTACCCAATATCCACATGCCAATCATTATCCTCTTTGTTGGATTCTATGCATTCCTATAACACAAAAACATTTCACCTTTATTTTGGTACCTAAGCATACTTGGGTCCTTAAGGGTTAGGCTTGGAAGGATCCTCCAATTTAAGGTGTGTCTTCCTTATGTAACAAAAGACATATACCTCATACAATAGTGGCATTGGAGTTTAGACTTGTGCGTCTTGCACTATGTTACCATGGTATGAGTAGGAGGCCTTTTCACACTTTGGCTTTATGAATGCATGCAAGTGCATTAGCGAGGAGTAAAAAAGAAGTTTTTGTGTGTATGTATTTAGACATGTTTAGCATGATTAGCTCTTTGAGATTTTAACTTTTGAGCCTTGGGGAGCCTTCCCTTTGCCTTTAGGCTTAGGAGATTCAGTGCTTATAACACTTTTCTTTCTAACAAACTCAATACTAGAAGGTTGAGGTGTAATGCTTTAATGAATGTAAAAGAAGAAAATGTAGATTAGGAAGCTCCATTAAAGCCTAAATCATGTCTCACTAAGGGTGGTTTTTGAGATACAATGAGAGTATCCAAAGATTCTTTCCCTTTGTGAAATCTCGAGATGAAATTCGTAAGCTCAATTATTCACTTTTTAAAGTGTCATTTTCTTTTCTTAAAAAATCAAGAGAGAATGGAGTTTTAAAAAGATTTTCTAAAGATTTTTTAAGTTCTTCATTAGAAGTCTTTAAGTCACTTATAAGATCATTTAAGCTTTTAAATTCATCCTCAGGTTTTAAACACTTTTTCTTGTAAGTTTTCATTCGAGATTTGTATTTATCACATCTCAAGGGTAGATTTTTAAAATCATCCATATCATCAAACTCATCATAATCATGATGAAAGTGTGAAGAAGTACTTACCTCGTTAAAGGAGTCCTCTAGAGCCATAAAGCATAGTTTGGTAACTCCTTCATCTTTTTCATCTTCACTTGAGCTATCATCCCAACTAGCCTTGAAGCTTTTCTTCCTTTCCTTATCCCACTTCTACTTTTTCTTCAAGTTAGGGCAATGAGATATGATGTGCCCTTGCTTTCCACACTCAAAGCAAGTCACATCATTCTTCTTTTCTTTAAAGTTTGGGGATGTTCTTTGAAGTTTCTCCTATCTTTTCTTCTCTTTATTAGCTCATTGGTCCTTATTGAAAATATTACTAGCTTCTCTTCCTCCTTCTCACTTTCATCACTATCACTAGAGACAACTTGAACCTCATTATTTGCTTGAAGACTTGAAAGAAAGAGTTGTATTTTCAACCTTTTCCTTCTTGTCACCTTGTCCTCTTAACTTTTTCATGTCTTCATCCTTTTTAATGGCTAGCTCATGAGTGAATAGCTTTGCAATAATGACATCCGTTGGCACTTCTTCAACCTCTAGATTGGATTCTTGAATATTACATACTCTTTCAGCAAACTTCTCAAGAGAAAGAGATTTAAGAATTTTTGTGCTTACCCCATGATTTATGAGACTTTTTATAATTTTCTTCATGTTTGTGACAACAGATAGGAGTTTATTAGTCATATTGGTAATGCTTTCATTGTCTTTCATTATGAAGAGTTCCCACTTCTTTGCATACATCTCCAATCTATTAGATTTTATAAGTGTAGTGTTTTCATGGTAGTTCTCCAAGGCCTTCCATATCCCATATGGAGTTAGGTAATGTTGAACTTTACCAATATCTTCTCTTGACAGGGAACTAAGAAGAATGGTTATTGCTCTCTTATTCCTGTTATTGAGCTTCCACCCATTCTTTCCTTATAATAAACTCTTCAGTACCATCTACCATTTTGGTTAGAGGCTTTTATTCCTTTGCTATAATGTCCTATAAATCCACCACATCACTATATAGATAAAGCTCCATTCTATAATTTCAATGAGTATAGTCGGATCAATCAATGAAAGTTTTTAGATGAATGTGAATTCCTTTTTATGTCATGATTTTTTCCTTACACAATTAGGGCTTGAGTTGATGTTTAGCTCTAATACCACATGTTAGCCCTTGTGCACCAAGAATGGAGATTGAATTAATGGAAAATTTAAATTTTGAACTAAAGGTTAATGATGCAAGTATTACAAGAAGTAGAAGAAGAACATAACACAATACTTTATAGTGGTTTGGGTATTAACTAACCTTACATCCACTTCCTAATCCCTCAAATTGGGTGTTCCACTAATACTTAATGTTGATTTGCAAGCTCACACCTAGCTTTATAACTTATGTTTTGGAAAGGCTTGCACACAACCTTACAAGTGTTTTTCAATGCTAACACTCAAACCTATATAAGAGTTTTCTATTAGATCACTCTCAAACCCAATCCCAAATGATGTTTAAAGCTCACACCAAACTTCTTATAGCTCAAATACAAAAAGTAAGTAAAAGAGAGAGAGTTAAGAAATAAATTTGCATGAGTTTGGCCTTAGTACAATGCTATTCTCTTGCATCTATGTCCATTTGGTGGAGTATTTATAGGTTTCTTCCACCAAAGAGGCCTTCTAGGTTTCTTCTACCAAAGAGATGTTACTAACTAAACTATCTCCATATCTAAAAAGTTAATGGCAAAATCCAGCGTTTAATGCTTGTCAAACAGTGTTCGTTGTCTCTATCTTCATATTAGCTTAAATTTTACTTATTCGCGGTGGTGAATTCTATCTATGTTTAATGACTAGTTTCATGTGGTATACCACCATTGATTTCTTCAAGAAAAATAGTCATTAGGTCTCTCAAGTGTGATTGAATGTACCGGTCACAATTTCATATCCTTGGATGTGATCCTCGCAGCGAAAATGTCCTGAGAGATTGGAGAAGTTGCCTTAGCAAAATCGTGTCTCTACCATTTCTTTGTTGCTACAAATTTTGATATTTAAATGGGTCTTGGAACATATGGCATCTTCTACTTCAGATTTTGAATCCCTCCAAGTACGTTAAAAGGTAGTGATCGTTATATGCACTATGATTCTCACCACGAATTGGTCTGCCAATTTTGGTTCAACTCTTTTCTAAGAAAACAATCGCGACCTCCAGATCACACCCTTGAATTAGAAGACGATTTCCAATTTTTGAGACCTTTGCTTTTATTCAACTTCCAATGAGTTCCTATCTTAGTTTCTGCAAGATCAACACTTGAAATTGATGTTAAAATCTTTCAATCTATGTTATCAATATCAAAAAATAGTTTTGACTTAGGTTTAACCAACCTAGTCTAACAATAAGGATATAATTAAATTTTAAACATTTACAAATCAAATGATGTGGTAAATTATTGTACAATGTATAGTTATTTTATCATAAATTATCTCATAGATTTAAATATTTTTTAAAAATTAGTATCTATATAATTATCATTTAGCCCTTAAAATTTTTGGTGCTAAAATTATTCAACTCTTAAATTTCCAGTCCTGAAATTATTTAACACTTAATTTTCAATTTTATCAAACACCTTCTAAATATATATGTTACATTTTTTACACACTGAAAATTAAAAAGACTCCCTAAAAAAGAGAAAAATAGTTACAAACTAAAAATTAAAAAGACTCCATAAAAAAGAGAAAAATAGACGCCTATATAATTTTTTGCATGTGTAAATGGAATTGAGAAGAGATATTTAGTTATACGAAAAAATCTCATTATTGTGTTGAGTATTTTATGGTTTTAATATTTTTATTTGGTATATTTCAACACGTAAGAAAATATAATTAAAATATTAATAAAATTTTCATTATGATATGTATGATAATTTTTATATTTTATAAACAAATATATCGATTTAGATAATCAGATTCCAATAATAGTGAGACATTTTAATTCTTTTATAATTTTATTTTAAAGATTTTAAAATAAATTAAGATATTAAATAAGAAATTATAATGAAACTTTTATTCTCATTCATTTCTTAACGTATCAAACATGTTTGTTTTATGCATTTGACATGAATGGGCCAACCAAAAAAATCATACTATACATTAATAAAATAAATAAATCTATTATACACAAGGGAAAATCTAAAATTTTAAATTTAGAGGGGACAAAAAAATTAGATAGTCAAATTAAAAAAAATTATTTATATGATACAAAGAAGTTAAATGAACTTGCTCAATATTTAAAACTTGTAATGGTATTTATAAATATATTTTATTGAAAATATAAAATTAGAATTGGAGTTGGGGTTAGCATATGTGATAAGAAGGGTTAGTGCTGCCCAAAATTTGCAAATGCTTCAAATTTTTTCGCCAAAAGAGATCAGACAAGCTCTTTCACAGATGGATCCAACAAAAACTCTAGGCCCTGATGGCTTAGTAGGTTCTTTTTATATTAATTTTTGAAACATAGTTGGCAAAGCCATCACAATATAATTTTTTTATGGTGTGTTTTTACAAGGTTTGATTTTGTAATTTTTTGGATTGATTTGATTATGAGGTGTGTTACCACCGTTTTATATTCCATAATGCTAAATAGGTTAGAGGTTGAATAGGTAACACCCCAGGGTAGTGTTCGTTAGGGAGACCCTTCCTCACCCTATTTATTCATACTTTGTGCTAAGGCTTTTTCAGGAATGCTTACCTAAGCTCGAGACAGTGGAGGATTCATCGAATTTAGTTATCAAACACATGCCTAAACATTTCCCATATATTCTTCATGGATGATAGTCTAGTGTTTTTAAAAGCCAAACCGAAGAAAGCCAATGAATTTTAAAGGATTTTGACACTATATGAGGCAACCTCATGGCAAATGGTGAATTAGTCAAGTCAAGTACATTCTTTTCTTCATTTGTGTCGCAAAGCTGTTAGAATGGTTACATTGCAATTTTGGAATTAGTTTAAATACTTTCATTGGCTCTTATTTGGGATTATTATTTGGGATTACCATATCTTATTGGCCCTCCAAAAAAGCTACATTTAGTTAGTTGCAAGATAAGGTTTGGAGAATACTTATATCTTAGAAAGGTAAAACCTTGTCCATAGGAGGTAGGGGATAATGTAGTACAAGCCTTACTGGCTTTTGCAATGAATGTCTATCAAATTCTCAGTTATACTACGGATGAGCTTCAAAAGCTCATGAACTCTTTTTGGTAGGAAAAAGAGAGATGGAAGTAGGAAAATCCATTAGGTGGATAACGATAAATTATGCGTTCCAAGGATAAAAAGATTCTAGGTTTTAGGAGATTAAAGGAGTTTACTTTAGCAGCATTAACAAAACAATGTTGGCACCTTCTTATTAACGATTCTTCACTAACAATTAGAGTTCTCAAATCTTGATATTATCCTAGCTAAAATTTTTTGCACGCTTATGTGAATGAAGCTTGATCTCCTAGTTATTGTTGAAGAATTATCTATGTCGTTATGCCATTATTATAAAGAGGTTTGATTTGGTATGTTAGGGATTAGAGGAAGTGGAAGCATCTGCAGTTGCCAATGCCAAAGGTGGTGACGTTTAGGCCAGTGAATTATGCAACTTCCATCGTTTCTTAGTTAGTTGTCAATGGTATTGGAATAAAGCACTGGTAAGGCCACTTTTTGTAACTATAGATGTGGAACTTATCTTATCAATCCCACTTACACATACACTAAACATTGATTATTAAGGCTAGTTTTACACTAGGAATGACATATACACGATTCGATCTGGTTAGTGGCTAGCAATGGAAGAGGTTGGTGAGAGGGTTCCATTGAGTTTTGTTGGCCTTTATGCACCAAAAAATGGGGGTTGAATTGGTTGAGAATTTAAATTGTTAGAGGAAAGATAAATGATTTAAGCTTTAGAAGAAGTAGAAGAAGAATATATCACACAAAGATTTATAGTGGTTCGGATGTTAATCAACCCTACATCCACTTAATCAACCTTACATCCACTCCCCAATTCTTCTAATTAGGTGTTCCATTAATATCAAATGGTATTTTGAAAGTCATACCTAACTTTACAACTTATGTTTTACAAAGGCTCACACACAACCTTACAAGTGTTTTCCAAGGCTAACACTTAAAAACTGTATAAGAGTTTTCTATTTGCTCACTCCCAAATCCAATCTCAAAGGGTGTTTAAAGCTTACACCAAACTTATTACAACTTTAGTAACAAAGAGTAATTAAGAGAGATAAAGTTGAGAGATAAATTTGTAAGAGTTTGGTCTTAGTAAATGTTATTCTATTATATTTATATCTATTTGGTGGAGTATTTATAGTTTACTCCCATCAAAGAGACATTAAAGACAATATTAGCTTCATATCTCAAAAGTTGGAATCTAAATCTTGTATTTAATGCTTGTCAGATAAATGTCGCAATTAAGACATATATATCGTGGTCATGACATAACTTTCGCTCTGGATGTTGCTTGGTTGTGGTCAAGATCATCAATTTATGTCTAATGACTAGTAAAAGTGGCAGCATGTGATTGATTTTTCAAAAACTAGCTGTTAACACCCTTTATTTTGGCTTAATAATCTCAAATGCGAAATGGTAGTCTCGGTCGTGACTCACATCGTGTTGAAGAAATAGTCGTGACATTAGACCGTGAACGAGCCTGAGAATTTTGAGATTTGAGTTGAAGAAGGATCGTGGTCTCAACAATATTGTAACGATCGCGATACTTAAACTTTTCAAATGAATCCTTAACATATGATATTTTTTCATTGGTGAAAAAGAGTTCATCCATGAATATTTGAGTGTCACGGTTGTGACTGACACCATGATGTTGACTGCGAATTCGACTATCCAAAATTATTCCAAGTTTTGTTATGGTGGCGGTCATGACACAGTAGGTAGTGGTGACGACAAAGGATCTATTTTGGATTTTCTTCTCCATTCGACCTGTAATGATATTCTAACTTTATTTCTGTTATCACAATTCTTAACGAAGATGATTAGTGCCTTATAATCTATGTTGTCAAGATCAAAAGAGAGTTTTGACTTCTAATGATATTCCATTTTGGATTTTGTTCTCTATTCGACTTCTAATGATATTCTAACTTTATTTTTGTCATCACAATTCTTAAAGAATATGATTTGTGTCTTATAATCTATGTTGTCAAGATTAAAAGAGAGTTTTGACATAAATTTGACCAACCTAGTCTAATGCAAAATTTTGGAAGGATTTATGGGCTGTAAGGGTTCCCTCAAGGCAAATTATTTACTAGCTAAAACTTGTCTTGGACTATCTTCTAACTATAATGAACTTGTTCTCCAAACATGTGGATATTAATCCATAGTGCCTGTTATGTGAAATGGAAGAGGAAATTGAGTTGCATTTATTCAAGTCATGTAGTTTTGCTCAATCCTGTTGGGGTGTTTTTGCTATTTACCATGCTTTTCAAATTGCAGTGGGTGTTACAGGTAAGGAATGGTTTCAGGGAGTGTTTCACATCTTGAACAAGGAAGATGGGGCATTGTTTGTGTCGATAATTGATGCTATTTGGTGGAGTCAAAATCACAAAGTGTGAGATGATGAGGTTTGCCTCCTATGAATTGTGATCCAAAATATTGTTTCCTCATCACACTGATATTGGAAGGCGTTGGGTGACAACATGGACTTAAGTTTAAGCAAGGCAGCGATTTAACCTATGGTATGAGGTTATGGGGGTGAAATAAAAGTTATTATATCTGCCCCGTTGCATGGATACGTAAGTGTGCAGTGCATAAAGGGGTGGCACTACGTGAAACTCTAGGTTGGACCATAGAAAATGACTGGTCGATGACTGCGATTGAGGTGGATAGTTTAGTCTTGGTCCAACTTCTTCATCAAGTATTTAGAGGGTTTACTCAATATGATTTCATCTTAAAAGGATATCCAAGATTTGTTGTCGAAGAGTGCTCAATTGACTCATGCCAAGAGAGAGGATAACCAGGTGGCACATGTTCTAGCAAGGTTTGCAAGGTCATCCGTGAGGTAGGCTATATGGTTGAATACTTTTCCTATGTATGTTATGGATGCTTATGCATCTAATATTCATTTTCTCCAAAGACAATGAAATCTAGATTTTCAACTCTAACAAAAAAGAGTTTGCATGAGTTTTTCTTAGCAAGCCAATGTTTTGACATGAGCGTCACAAATTTGATAGTGGTTGAGTGTTTGTGTGCTAATTCACATAATGTGATTGTTTTGTTTTTTAAGAATAGTTGAGGCATTTTATTCATAATTAATGATGTGATATTTGCAAAATAACATATTTTTATGATTTAAAATATTAATATACAATTAATTTTAATTTTATTGATAATGATACATTGACTTAATTCTATTTTAACATATTTTTCAATAACTCTGTATGTTTTATTAATTATTCAAATTTTCATAAAATATAATACTAGCATGATATGGATTGAAATTTATATAATATTTTAAAATAAATTAGAGAGATGCAATGCCTAATAATATATCATCTATACTATTAAATAATTGATTTAAAATCATCAAAACTCAACAAAAAAATAATAATTCTTATACAAAAAGATAAAATAACAAAATTATATGAAAACTTAGAAAAGAGAAACAAAACAAAGCAAAACTAACAAAATAGAGCAAAAAAAATTTACATTATTGAAAAAATAAAGAAAATGAATAAAAAAAAAATTTACCACACAACTTCAAAGAGGAAAAGTTATTTTATTTTTATTTTGTTACGAAAATGGCCAAATATACATGTAAATAAATATGTAATGTAATTAAACACAAATGAAATCTACCTTAGTTGTTTGTTGAGTGATTGTCAATAGATTTATTTTCTAATTAATAAATTAATATTAGATTTATTGAATTTGTTAGTGAATTATTTATGAAATATGTTTGTATTAAATCATATTAATTATTTGTGTTTATTAGCATATGATTTTGCGATATTAAATGATATCAAAGTTTTGATTATGCAATTTTGAAGACATTAAAAATAACATAATCAAAATTTGAAATGGAGTTATTTGATAAAAAAA